>ML388263.1:0-61249 GCA_005239525.1 Nicotiana knightiana | reverse complement strand
TATATATATATATATATATATATATATATATATATATAGATCAGCTTTTGGGTATTTTTATCCCTCAAATGAGAGGCGTTATTTTCAAATGATTCAGAATATGGCCTTATCGGCCTATGTTGAGGGTTACCCCTCCAGAGTTCACAGTTACAGCTTGGTACGCTCGTGCCGAGTATTGCACCGGGTGATGCCCACGCCTCTTTAAGTTTGGGGCGTGACAAACCTGGTATCAAAGAAATTCTATGTTAGGGAGTCTACAAGCTGTGTCTAGTAGAGTCTTGTTTATGAGTATGTTATGCACCACACGTATAAGCAGGAGGCTACATGGCCTTTAGGACTTTCACTCTTTCTTCTTACTCTAGATCGTCTGGTAGAGCTCAGTCGTAAGATTCAAACTCCTAACTTTTATTTTATTTGTAATACAACGATACTTACATCCATAAAGACAGTTGGTAAGAGATTGAATGTGGCTGTAGAAGATTTGAGTCAGAAGAACTCAATTTTGCATCATGATTACGACGAGTAAATGTGAGGTCTTCAGAAGATCATATGTGTAATAAGAAGTGTAAGCTTCTTCAGAACCCTAAGGCATGGTTAACTATACACCTATATGGTAAAAAAACAATAAGAGAATCAGAAGGTAGACACAACTTTCAACAAGTAAAATAAGCAAGGTTAACAAGGGTACGTGGTACCTAGTTTGTATTCTGGGATACTTATCACAGTAACCGAGATATATACAATTGGACACGCCCATCTCAGTTGTGCCCTATGGGATCTAACATTTATTGTTTACTTGAAAGATGGGACATTAGGATCCAGCTGGGGGTTAGAGTAACCCAAAATAGTGGATGGATTGTTATCATTAGCTAACATTTATGAAGGAAAGTGCAAACGTGGTAATAGATCTCCTTGTGAGGAATCCAGATGGTGCACTCTAAAATAGTACTATCAAATATGTATACTAGAATGTTCATAAATTTCTGAAGATAGGCACTAGAATCCTACAAAGGATAAGTATTTACCTTAGTATGACTCTCTCCCCTAATAAAAAGAGAATATTAGGCGACACGAAGAGTCAGTGAGATGGAGCAAGGGGAGATGAAAGTGAAAGAATGTTCTGTTAAAGTCTATTGAAAAAAGTAATAGATAGAGATATTAGTAGGAGAATAAGAAGAAATTAAATGAAGCATTACGAGTTAGATGTGATAAAAGGGTGAAAATGCTACATCATAATATTACAGGATGACAGAGTCTATAAAATCATATCCTTATTTCGAGAAATAAATTGGTGGCTCCAACATGATTATTAGAAGGCTAAGTTAGACCTCTGAAATAATAGAAAATAGTATGGGCTAATAAACAAGAAAAAATCAAACATGATTTAGGGATTTGATAATAGTCGACATCATAAGTATTTCAGAAATAAAGTTCCGGAATGATAGAATGGACAAAGGAAGAATAACCTTTAAAGGTCATTCAGGAAGACACTTCCCTAAAGCAAGCACTGTGAGCAGAGTTAAGCTTAAGGGACTATTATTGCCAGTTACACTAGGTGTCACTCTCGTATGTAAGGAATTCAGTTATCCCTAGTAGAGAAAGGTTACTGCATAGCGAGTAAGAGTCAGTGAAGACGTGAACAAATTCCAAAGATGAAGAGGTAAAACATTTATAAGTAAATCTTCATAGCGTTAAATGTTAATACTACCCTAAAGGGGGGAGGGAGGTGCTGTGATAACGTATTAAGTCGGAGTTAAGTGGTTCAGGTAACTATGAATTAGTAAAGGAAGAATGTGGTAAAATGGTGAAAGGAATGATAGTGCATTTATTCAAATCCTACAAAAATGCTACGACTCTAGAACATTATGCAAGCACGACGCCGAGGAGAGGCAGTAAGGGTTCCCTCACTAGATGTTAATGATAAATAAGTGCGAATGAACATTTGATGCATTAGGAGCTAGTGTTAAAGGTAAGTCAAGACAAAAGATATAACCCAAGCGAGGTTACACGGAATATAAATATGACCATGGACAGACGGGTAGTTAATAGATAATTCAGTAAGAGCTTAGTTATGGCTAGACTAGAGGTCTCAGATAAATTAGTAGATCATGCAAGATAAACATAATAAAATGCAGCATAGGAAATTCAGCCTCGCAGATACAACATCGTAATTCTTGAGAAATATTCATATAGGAGTTGAAGTAGTAAAAGGTACCATATAAGTGTTATGGAAATAAAAGAGAGTGCCACTAGGGAGACAATCAAAATTTCAGTTCAGAAGTAACCATACGAGCATAAGGGCGTAGAGATACAAAGGATAATTATTGGCGAGTAAGTACATAAAAAATTTTGTCGGGTATACAATGTAATAAGCTCGCAAATTTACAAGAGTCAAAGGGTCTTCCCTAGGTTCGACAACGAAAGACTAGCCGAGGAAATAAGAAAAAAGGCTTCAACCTAAGCGTAGTGACCTAAAGAAGAAATGACCCTTTTACAACAGTCTCTCTATAATATTGAATGCACTCCATAAGGAAGTGGCACCTATCGTGACTAAGGAACATGAAGTAAAATCCAAAGTAATATTTGAGATCATAGGAGTGGCACAAAAGTTCCCGAATGCGTGGGAACTAAGATAATCCAAGTATTCATGAGACATGTGGAAGAAAGACCAGGAAAGATAATTGCTTACATTTAAAGAAAGTTGAGAAGGAACGAAAGGAATTATTCGATCAATGACCCAAAGTTAGTTACGTTATGAACGCACTTAAGAATTTGGTGTATTAGCCATACAATATATATGTTGACATTCATACAACCGTAGAAGATTTCGGTATAAGTTAAAAGAAAGAATTGAGTCAAGGTCATAGACAAAGGCTTTAACTCTTAGAAGATTATACCATGAATTTTCCATAGTGTCTATGAAAACCTAAAGTAATAACCAATACCCTGAGCTACAGATCGGAAGATACCTTAAGCATACTTAAAGGCTGATCGAGAAGAGGAAACTAACGAGTTACATCAGGTAAGTGAATCAAGGAGACTGATTACTAGACCAAGATAATTATAGAAATTGTGATTGAGAACATTGCAGAATCACCCCTTATACCAGAGGTACAAGAGAGATAGTACAACAACCATATTCTATAATGGCTCTACGATAAATCCAGTTAGAAGAGCACCGGCCTCATAAGAAGTCAGTATGAAGCTCCCATCAGATTGTATATGAACTAGAGGTGCAAGTATTATAGTAGAGCTTCAAGTAGTGGATGTGAATACTACCTATGTGTCAGGGAGGTTATGAAGGATATAGAGATACGATGCAAGATTTAATGGTAAGTAAGGTAAAAGTGAAGAAGGTGCGAGATACTCAAGTGCAGAAGTTTATGTATAGTCCATACTTTTGGTAGAGTACTAGAAGCACTGTGATTCAGTATCCGAAAATGATACTAGTGTCGTCAGTAGCATATCTCCCACCCTATGGTTTCTAGGTACCGATGATCTAGTTAATAGAGTAAAGAAGAGTTGGAGACAGCGTGATGTATCGCTTGAGGTTCCAGAATAATATGAGGAATTCTATGGTGCTGGCAAGTTAAAGGAAGGTTTCAAGTAATATAAATAGATATGTGTTGGTCGTATGCTACACTATGGTAGAGCAAAACCGTTTTAGGTAGACATGAGTAAGGATAAGAAAAGTTGAATGCGAAGGTGACGAGAACAAGTAAGGCCTCAGGATTCAGCCCATCAAAACAAGAGAGCTGATGATTCCCGTAAGTTATAGAAAGCCCTGTATAACCTGAAAAAACTCAGAGGAGTTTAAGACAACGAGCATTTAAAATAGATTGATTGTTGCCCTGGTAGTGTAATGAGAGTGTAATTTTGATAAATGATAATTAAATGACTTTTAGGCCTTTAGATTGAGTAGTGGTTTAAAGAAAAGGGATTTCATGAATTGCACAGGATTAGAATAGCTCGGGTAGGATGAACCACGTTGGAATTCCATGAAATATAGTTATTGAAGTATGGTATCACACTAGGTGGATCAAGAAAATCACTTTAGATGTTCCCCGGTGAGACGTGATCCCTAGTGACAATATGTTACGTAAGATTTCAAGTTATTAGTGGTGGATTATATATCAATATTAAGGTGGATCAACAATAGATGGATACAAGTTCTAAAGTATCAGATGAATTTAAGGTGTCATTCTTAAGATGAATAGTAATGAGGAAGCATTATATGACTTAGATGTATACATATAGGTTATACAGCAAGAGAGTAACCTGGAGTTGGGTAGCAAACCTCGGTAATAATAAACCAAAGTAAGTATTATGGTGTAGTATAGACTATCTAGAGTATTAAAGACTTAAGGATAGATATACAAGGCTACGAAACAATATATTGCAACATTCGTAAGTTCGACAAAGTACCAAGTGAAGGACTTTAGTACACCTATAGATGCCTAGAGGGACTGCTACCATAGTTCTATATATGTTCATAAAGTGAGGCCTAGAGATTGGATAATAGCTGGAGGAAAAAGGAGAGAAGAGTCGCATAGGCACAGATACAGGGATAGAGTCTTACAGGCTGCACGATAGAGGTAGAAACAGTAACGATATTGGAAGAATTCCGACCACAGTTCATGGTGCGAGAAAGAGGCCTAAAGGGGGGAATGCCTGGGCTTTGGATTTTTTCATAGAATAGTTGCCTATATGTTAAGGACTGTACTAAATTATTCGTAAGAGCTATAGGTTATGAGATTGATAAGCGCATCAGTCAACATTCAAGGACGAATGTTCCGAAGGGGGAATGATGTTACACCTCAGAGTTTTGTACGTGAGAGTAAACTATAAGAAAAACCTTCTCACCCACCATATATGCAACATCACAAACCTTCCTACCAACATAACTCTTCTGCCTAAACTCAGTTGTACAAAGGCTATCTTGAATGAACTTGACTTTCTCCAAGGCATCCCGAACCAGATCAGTACCCAACAACCTAACCTCTCCCATCTTGAACCAACCAACTGGATAACAAAACTGCCTACTATATAAGGATTCATAAGGGCCATCTGAATATTCGATTGGTAGCTGTTATTGTAAGCAAATTCTGCAAGCGGTAGAAACTGATGCCAAGAACACCCGAAATCCATAACAAAGGCATGTAACATGTCATCTAAGATATGAATGGTGTGCTCGGACTGCCCGTTTGTTTGGGGGTGAAACGTTGTACTCAACTCCACCTGTGTCCCTAACTCTCGCTACACTCCCCTCCAAAACTGCATTACCCGATAAGAAATGATGGAAATGGGAACACCGTGTAAAGAGACAATTTCCCAGATGTAGATTTGAGCCAAGCACTCTGCAGAATAAGAAGTCACCACCAGAATGAAATGTGCAGACTTAGTCAACCGGTCCAAAATCACCCAAATTGTGTCATTTAACAACACTAACCACCTTCCCTTCCTCAAGTTCAGATCCTTTTTCTTAAACAAGTACTTTAGACTCTGACGATCTAAGAATACCTCGCAACACATGGCATAGAGATACTGCCTCCGAATCTTCAATGTATGAATAATAGATGCTAAATCTAGATCATGAATGTGGTTGTTCCTGTCATGAGTATTCAATTAGTGTGAAGCATAAGCAATTACCCTACCCTCCTGCATGAATACAAACCCAATACCAACCCCCGAAGCATCAGAATAAACTATATGAGCCCCATGCTGAAAGCAAAACTAGAACTGGAGCTGGGGTCAAGGCAGTCTTGAGATTCTGGAAGCTCTCCTTAGACTTATCCGACCACCTGAGTGGCACGTTTCTGGGTCAACCTGTTCAAAAGTACAACAATGGGCGAGAAATCCTCAACAAAAGGATGATTATCAGTCCAAACCAAGAAAACTCTAAATCTCAATCGCTGAAGTCGGTCTGGACCAACTTGAATTGCTTCAATCTTCTTAAGATCTACCTTGATCCCTTCACTGGACACCCCGTTCCCTAAGAAGGTCACAGAATCAAGCCAAAACTCACACTTGGAGAATTTAGCAAATATCTTCTTCTCCCTCAATGTCTGGAGTACAGTCCTCAGATGTTGCTCATAATTCTCCCGGCTGCGTAAGTACACCAATTTATCATCAATGAATACTATGACAAAATAATCAATATATGACTGGAAATCACTATTCATCAAGTGCATAAAGGTTGTTGGGGCGTTGGTCAGCCCAAAAGACATAACAAAAAATTCATAGTGACCATAGCAGGTCTTGAATGTAGTCTTCATAATATCTTAATCCCGAATCTTCAACTGATGATACCCAGACCTCAAATCAATCTCAGAGAACACTCTAGTGCCCTGAAGATGGTCAAATAAGTCATCAATTCACAATAGTAGGTACTTGTTCTTAATTGTAACTTTGTTCAACTGCCTGTAATCAATGCATTTCCGCATAATACCATGCTTCTTCTTCACAAATAGAACTGGTGCACCCGAATGAGACAAACTAGGCCTGATCAATCCCTTATCAAATAGCTCCTGAAGTTGTTCCTTCAATTCTTTCAACTCTACTGGTGCCATACGATACGGAGGAACAGAAATGGGATGAGTGCCGACACGAGGTCAATACCAAAATCAATGTCTTTGTGGGGAGGCATACTTGGCAGGTCTGCAAGAAACACATATGGAAAGTCTCTCACTACTGGAACTAACTCAACAGTCGGAGCATCAGCATTAAGATCCCTCAAAAAGGCCAAATATTCCAAACACCCCTTCCAACCATCCGCTGGGCCTTCAAATATGAAATCACTCTATTGGGAACATAATTGATAAAGGGTGAAAAGTGCATGTTTTCAGTGTGTTTATTAATTCTTGTATGATTTGCGGGAGTTCACACTGCTTTTGAAGTGAAAATATGCTCACTACATGTTTCTTATGTGTAGGAATACGCGGAGAAGTGTCAAATGGTAGAAAAATTGGTGAAAAAAAAGCTGAAGAGAAAAGTCCCGGACAGCGAAGCGAGGTTCACTTTGCAAGACAGGGATCGGAGTAGAAGAAACCACAAAATTCACAGATAGCAAAGCGAGGTTTACTTCGTCAGACCGGGACCAGAGTAGAAAAATTTTAACTTTTCCAATCTGAAATAGGAGAAGGAAAATCCGCCCCATACAAACGCTAGTCACTATAAATACATCCTAATACATGATTTTGAGGGAGAGCCACTACACTGGAGGTAGAGAAGACTTTGGGGAGGCAGGAACACCGTACGAGCAAGGAGAATGATTCAACTTCGTGTTTTCCCTCCTTCTTCCTTTATTTCCATTATTGCTTATGAACTATGTATTGTAGTTTTGCATACTATTATGAATAGCTAATATTTTATCTACGGTTTTTATGGAACCTTTTGGAGGATGAATTCTTGTTATATTTTTATATAATTGAGCCTTTGAATTTCTCTACTTGCTTAACAACATGCTTATTTCAGTTGATTGAAGAGCTCTCAATTTACTGTACCTATTTAGTATGTATTTCTTGTAAAAGGGTACATGTGTAGTTTTTGAACAACATCACTCCTAACGTATGTGAGGAATCAATACATAGGGTTTAAAGGTGGGATTAGGAATAACGAAACCTTGGTGCGATCTTAGTGAGCAGTGAACTAGTGCAAGCTAGCGTAGTTCGGGAGAATATGTCTAGTGAAGTGTAGTGGTTGCTCGAGAGAGAATTATGACACCCGAAGTACTCACGATTGGTAGAAAATACATTGACGAATTTATATTAGATGTAGTGGGAAGGATTCCGAAAATTGGGGAAATCATAACTCTAGGCTTCCTTATTCTTGTCTCCAACACTTATCCTTGTTAATTGATAGTTTTACTTCTTTTTTGATTTATTATATTAGTTAGTTTATAAATAAAAAAATCATATTCTTTATAACTTAGAAATTATTTGAGCTTGTCTTCTTAGTGATATTAAACACCTGTAGCGAAGCATTAGTTCTCTATGGAATTCGACTCCAGACTTTTAGACTGGATTATATTTACAGCAACCGCTTAGTCCTTTTTATAAGGCATAGTTGGGCATGATCAAATTTTGGCGTCATTTCCGGGGAAATAATAGTGTAGCTGTAGGTGTACATATTTCTAGATTGAAAGTTTGAACTTTTATTTTTGTTTTCTTGTACTTTATTTTTTACTTGTTGATCTTAGAGACATGGCATCTTGTAATTATGAGATTTTTGATGTGGGTAATTCTACTTTGGTCCTCCTAATGCATATTGTGGAGGAAATCACCCATGGAAAAATTATCAAAATATTTCCGACAGCAAGTTATGTGAACCAACTCAATCTTATGTGTGTAATGTGTGTAATACGTGTGATATGTGTGGTGGTCAAGATGGTCGCTTTCATGGTTGTGCATATATTTCTTATCCTCTCCCAAACCCTTATTATGATGGTTCTTCTTTTTTTGTGAGGTTAACAGGAACAAAGAACCCAGAGAAGCTGACTTGAAGGAGATCAAAAATATTTTAAAGTACTTCATGGGATGAAGTAATGAGAAACAACTGCAAATACAAAGGCTAGGGGATACTAGCCAAAGACAATGGTAAACTATCCAAAGGCAATAGGCAACTATTCTTAACCTGGAGGCATAAGTGAGGATATTCGTTGAGGCTTTACATGCTCAACAAGATAATGTTATGAATAGTAGCGAGGAGAAGTATGCATTAGAGATAGAAATTGAGGTGTCAATAGAGGGTTCCCTAGTAAAACACCAACAATCAATCAAACTAAAATTTGTGGATGCCGATATTTTAGAAGAGATACAAGATCAACCAAGGACATTGAGGATACATATTTAGTTGACTCTAGTGTCATTGGTGTTGAGGATGCTGACAATCCCAATATTCATGTAGTTGAGCTCATTGGTCCACATTCCAAGCATTTTTCCACATTGTGTTTGGATGAAGATATGGAAGTGGAGTCATCTGAGCTAATTGAGGAGTCAAGGAATGAGGAACAAGGGGACTACATTATGCAGTTCTTCTTGCCAGAAAGTCAAGATTACACACCTCATCTAAAGGCAAATAAGTGCAGAATACTACATTGTAGGGCTCAAATCATAAGCTCGAGGTGGAGGTTAAAAGTGATTCGCGTCGTGCCGCAACATTAAATCAAGCACTTGTTGGGAGGCAACCCATCTTTACTGCTTAATTTAATTTAATTTAATTATTTTTATTATTGTATTAATCTTGTAGTGTTGTTTTATTTTTCCCTAGGAGCATAGATGCAAGGCTATTGGAAGAAAACAAAAGCAAGTGATATGGTTAGAACAAAGTGTGGGGTGCCCGCACAAAGAACCAAGTCTGGGAGAAGTCTAAGTACCCTATGAGCTGCTAATGATTCAGCCTTTAGCCTACTAGGGCATTTTTGTAATGACCCGGCCGGTCGTTTCGTGAATTGAGCCCCGTTTTCCCTGTTTTAGCTTTATCATATGTGGCTTAGCCTGTTTATGTTGTGTTGGGTCGGTTGGTTGGGGTTCGGGGTGGTCGTGGTGAGAACAGAGACACTTAGTCTCTTAAATTAGCTTAATAGTTGAAAAAGTCATCTGGGAGTTGACTTATTGGTAAACAACCTCAGAATGTGGATTTTATGGCTCGGATAGCTTCATTAGGTGATTTGGCACTTAGGAATGTGTTCGGAATGAAGTTTTGATGTTCGGTGTAGAATTAGGCTTGAATTGGCGAAAATTAGTTTTTGGCGATTTCCGGTCGGCAGTAGAGAATAGGCTATCAGGGTCGGAATGGAATTTCGACAGTTGGAGCAGGTTCATAATGTCATTATCGAGATATGTGCAATAGTTCAGGTCAATCGGATGTGTTTTGGGTGGTTTCGGAATCATTGGCGAAATTTAGAAGTTTCAAAGTTCATAGGCTTGAATTTGATATGATTTTGGTGTTTTTGCATTGTTTTTGGTGTTTCTAAGGCTCGGCTAAGTTTGAATGATGCTATGGGGTGTGTTGGTATGTTTGGTTGGTGCCCCGAGGGGCTCGAGGTTGATTTCAAATGTTTAGCGGGGGTTTGGACTTAGGAATTTGCAGCAAATAGCTGCTGGTGTGAATCTATTGGTGTGGCCGCACCTGCGGATCGAGAGCCGCAGGTGCAAAGGACCTTGCGCAGGTGCGAAAAGAGGCTAGGCAGGAGAAATCCGCAGATATGAAGCATGGGCCGCACCTGTGAAGCCGCAGATGCGAGGAATTGTCCACAGGTGCGGATTAACTGGGCAGAACAGTATAAAAATGTGCGTCCGCGAATATTTTGTCATTTCTTCCATTGTTACATGCGGGTTAAGCTAGTTTGAGGGAAAATTAAAGGGGGAATTCGAAGGTGTTCAGTGGAGGTAAGTCCCCGGATTATAAAACTCGTTTCTATGCTATTTTGTACGGATTAGGCTTGTAATTTAAAGAATTAAAGTGGAAAAAAGTTGGGAAAAATGGGGAGAAATTTTGAAATTCTTTTGGTGATTCGAGTGGGCAATTATGGTCCGACTGTGGAGTTTTTGGTATGTATAGAATCGTGGGAGGATGAGGATTCTAGTGATGTAAATGTTATTGAATTTCGAGACGTGAGCCCGGGGCTCGGATTTGGCCCAATTTCAAGAATTGTGTTATTATATCTTTCGATTGGGTTTTGTTCCGTTAGATTATATTGATGACGTTAATCTGATTTTGGTTAGATTCGTAGCTTTTGGGAGCCAATTCGAGGGGCAAGCATATCGCGGAGTAGCTTTTGGGCTGTTTCGAGGTAAGTAATGATTGTAACTCAAAACCTGAGGGTATGACACCCCATTATTTGATATTTTATTGATAAATGAGGGGACGCACATGCTAGGTGACGAGCGTGGGGGCGTGCACCGATAGGGATTGCTACTTGGTCCGTCCCATAGCGACTATTAAGCCGCATATTCGATTTGAAATATTACGATATCCTGTCGTTCAGAAGTTTATACTTGTTTATGGGCTGTGAGCCATGTTTGGGGCCTTGTGCCGACATATTGAGACGCTCAGGGGGTACTTTTACACTATTCTCATACTATCCTGATAGAACAATTGTGAACTCAGTCATGTTTCCTACTTGTTATTTTCACTGTTATCACACTTCTTTGAAAACTCATAAAATTATTTTAGGCTGAGTGCCGTGAGTTGAGATGAATTGCCCAAGTGGATTGTGAGGATGGCTGAGTCAGGACGAGATCCGAGTATGTGAGGATAGTTATAGATCGGGTTGCACGCCGCAGCAATATATATGTGTTAGGCCGAGCGCCCAGTATGTGAGGATAGTCATGGGACGGGGTGCACGTCGCAACAATATATATGTAATATATTACATATAGATCGGGCTGCACGCCGCAACAATATATATTATATATGGGTCGAGCTGTATGCTGCAACAATATAGATTATATATATATGGATCGGGCTGCACGCCGCAGCAATATACATATTGGATCGAGCTGCACGTTGTAGCAGATATAGCGCTTGGGCTGAAGGAGCCCCTCCAAGAGTTTGTACACCCCCAGTGAGCGTAGTCGACTATTATATGGATCGGGGTGCATGCTGCAACATATGTTATATATGGAATGGGCTGGACACCGTGGCAGTATATATATATATATAGTGGAGCGGGCTGCCCGCCGCAACATTTGTGTGTGTTCATGGTACTTGCTGAGTACGAGTGTTAAGTGAGAGCATGAGATACTGATAGTGGAGTCACGAGTGACTGGGAGGCTTGCTCGATAGGCTTTATTGTGAGTGATATTGTGCCTGAGGGGCTTATATTTTATGAAAATGCTGTTTACACTCTTCTTTTCACCGAGCCTCTAATAAGAAATGTTGGATAAATGTTTTTATACGAGATTTTTAAATGGAAACCAGAGTTTTTATGAAATTTTCGAAATTATAGATTCCTTACTCGATTTATTCATTTCCACTGTTATTCATTATATGGAATTACATGAATTAAATGCTCGTCACTACACTCAAGTTTTTAGTTACATTGATTACTTACTGAGTTGGTGTACTCACGTTACTCCTTGCACATCAGTGTGCAAATCCAGGTACCAAACCATCTCACTAGTTGATGTTCGTACGAGCTTGGAGTTGTTCGAGGATTGAGGTAGCTGCTCAGAGCCCCCAACTCACCTCCTTTCCTTCCCCCAGATCATAGTTTCTTTTGGTCTTTTGTACCTCAGACTTTTGTTGTAGCAAGTCACTATATTGTACATTGTATTTTCAGTCTTAGATTGTCACGACAGTTGACTCCAGGTTTTGGGGAAATGTATATTTTGTTTCATCTCATTCTACTATTTTAAAACTTGCTAAATTTTGGGAAAATCATGATATATATATATTGATAGTCTGAGATGGTTGGCTAGCCTAGTACCACGATAGGTGCCATCACAACCAGTTCGGATTTTGGGTAGTGACAAATTGGTATTAGAGCCTAGGTTACATAGGACTCAACGGTCATGAGCAGGTTTAGTAAAGTCTTCTGGTTTGGTACGGAGACGTCTGTACTTATCTTCGAGAGGCTGCAGAACCCTTAGGAAAAAAATCATTTTTTCTTGAATTTTGTCGTTCCATTTGGTTGATCCTCGAAATCTAAACTTTTGTTGTTTCATTCTATCACAGATGGTGAGGACTCGCGCCACCAATCAGGGCAATCAGCCACCAGCTAGATCAGTGAGGGGTCGAGGTCGTAGTAGAGGTAGGGGCCAGCCCGTGCGGCAACCAGGGTAGTATCAGTTGATCCCCCTACCAATTAGGATCAGGTTTCCGCCGCAGATGCTCCAGCAGGACAGGCTCAGGCACCGGCAGTGCCTATTGTTATTCCGGGTCTTCAGGAGAGCTTGGCTCAGATCTTGACTGTGTGTAACACCGTTTCTCAGGCAGTTGCTACTAATTCTCAGGCCGGGAGAGGTAGTTACACTCTAGTTGCCCGGACACCTGAGCAGGCTACTCAGGGCGAACATACACCGGGGTGGTTCCAGCCCAGCCCGTTGCTCCAGTTCAGGACTTCGTGGTCGCAGCTATGCTAGATGATGAGCAGCGTAGGCTGGAGAGGTTTAGTAGACTGCAATCTCCGATATTTAGTGGTGCTGAGGGCGAGGATGCCCAGGGTTTTCTTGATAAGTGTCAGAGGATGCTGCGTACTAGTGGGGTCTCATTTGCTACCTTTCAATTTTCTGGTGTTTCTTTCACTTGGTGGAAGTCTTTTGAGAGGCTTAGGCCTATTGGTTTAGCACCCCTTACCTGGCAGCAGTTCTCCACTATCTTCATGGAGAAGTATGTACCCAAGTCTCACCGGGAGGAGCAGCGCAGACATTTTGAGCAACTACGTCAGGGGGATCTATTAGTGACGCAGTATGAGATGCGGTTTTCGGAGTTGGATCGTCATGACACCGAGTTGGTCCCTACTCATAGGGAGAGGATTAGGAGGTTTATAGATGGCCTTACTTATCAGCTCCGCCTTTTCATGACCCGGGAGAGAGTATCAGATGCTACATTCAAGCAGGTTGTTGATATTGCTTGAGATATTGAGTTGGTTCACCGTCAGGAGCGGGTAGAGAGGGAGGCCAAGAGGCCTCGTGGATCGGGTGGTTCTATTGGTGCTCATTCTAGGGGGCAGATTCAGAATGGTAGAGGTCGTTCATTTAGGCCTCCTCGGTCAGGCCACCCAACCTATGGTGGTGCATCTTCGGGGCATGGTCCCCATGGTTTTCTGCCAGGCCATTCTTCATTCGGTGACCTTCCAGTCTAGAGTGCAGCTCGAGCACCATCCGCTCAAGGTTCTTTTATGCATGGTTCTCCTAGTGGCCATTCTGGTGGCCGAGGTTCTTTTCAGTCCCAGTCTCCAGCTCCAGGGAGTTGTTATGAGTGTGGAGAGTTTAGGCATATGAGGAGGCAGTGTCCTCATCTTCTTGGAGGTCCATCTCAGCTGAGGAGCCAGCCTTCGACTTCAGCTCCAGTTACTTACCCTCTCAGGCAGCCAGGGGTGGTAGTAAGTCATCTAGAAGCCGCCTTAGATGGGGAGGTCCAGCAGGTGGTGGTCAAGCCTGTATGTATTACTTTCCAACTGGGCCAGATGCTATGGCCTCCGATGCGGTGATCGCATGTATTCTCTTTGTCTATTGCCGGGATGCTTTGGCTTTATTTGACCCTAGTTCTACATATTCCTATGTTTCATCATATTTTGCCCATTTTCTGGACATGCCCCGTGATTCCTTAGTTACATATGTTCATGTGTCAACTCTGGTGGGCGATATTGGTGTTGTCGACCGTGTGTATCGGTTGTTTGTGATATCTATTGGGGGTCTGGAGACCCGAGTGGACCTAGTATTACTCAGCATGGTCGATTTTGATGTGATATTGGGCATGGACTGGTTATCTCCATGTCATGTCGTTCTAGATTGTCACGCTAAGAACGTGGCCTTAGCTATTCCAAGATGTCTGAGGGTTGAGTGGAGAGGTTCTTCTGATTATGTGCCTAGCAGGGTGATTTCCTACCTGAAGGCTTAGCATATGGTTAAGAAGGGGTGTTTTGGCTTTCATGAGGGATGTCAGTGATGAGACTCCCACTATTGATTCGGTTCTTGTGGTCCGTGACTTTCTGGACGTGTTTCCTGCAGACCTACCAGGCATGCCACCTGACAGGGACATTGATTTTGGTATTGACCTGGTTCTAGGCGCTCAACCTATTTCTATTCCACCTTATCGTATGGAATCAATGGAGCTAAAGGAATTAAAGGAGTAGGTTCAGGAACTCCTAAATAAGGGGTTCATTCGGCCTAGTGTGTCACCTTGGGGTGTACCGGTGTTGTTTGTAAAGAAGAAGGATGTTTCTATGCGTATGTGTATTGATTATCCGCAGCTGAATAGAGTTATGGTGAAGAACCGGTATCCCTTGCCTCATAGAGATGAACTGTTTGATCAGTTGCAGGGTGCCAGGGTATTTTCTAAGATTGACTTTATCATCAGTTAAAGATTCGGGGGCCAGACATCCCGAAGACTGCTTTCAGGACTAGGTATGGTCATTATGAGTTTCTGGTTATGTCATTCGGGCTGACCAATGCCCCAATAGCCTTTATTCACTTGATGCACAGTGTATTCCAGCCTTATCTGGATTCTTTCGTCATCGTGTTCATTGACGATATCTTGGTATATTCCCGATCTTGGGAGGATCATGAGCAGCATTTGAGAGTTGTGCTTCAGACCTTGAGAGAGAAGATATTGTATGCAAAATTTTCGAATTGTGAGTTCTGGCTTGATTCAGTAGCATTCTTGGGGCTCGTGGTATCCAGTGAGGGTATTCAGGTTGACCTGAAGAAGGTAGAGGCGGTGCAAAACTGGCCTAGACCGTCATCAGCTACCGAGATTCTTAGTTTCCTTGGTTTGGCAGGGTACTACCGCCGTTTCGTAGAGGGATTTTCATCTATTGTTGCACCTACGACAAGACTGACCCAGAAGGGTGCTCATTTCAGGTGTACTATGGAGTCTTAGGAGAGCTTTCAGATGCTCAAGTCAGCTTTGACTACGGGTCCGATATTGATTTTACCTACCGGTTCAGGTTCTTATATAGTTTACTGTGATGCCTCGAGAGTTGGCCTTGGACCAATTTTAATACAGGACGGTAGGGTGATTGCCTACGCGTCCAGACAGGTGAAGGTGAACGAGAAGAATTATCCAGTGCACGATCTTGAGCTAGCAGCTATTGTCCACGCCTTGAAGATTTGGCGTCATTATTTGTATGGAGTGCATTGTGAGATTTTCACTGATCACCGTAGTTTGCAGCATCTGCTTAAGCAGAAGGATCTGAATTTGCGTCAGGGGAGGTGGTTGGAGCTTCTGAAGGATTATGACCTCACTATCTTATATCATCCGAGGAAGGCCAATGTAGTGGTCGATGCCCTGAGTCGTAGAGCGGTGAGTTTGGGGAGTTTAGCCTACCTTCCAGTAGCAGAGCGGCCATTAGCACTTGATGTTTTAGCAGGTCAGTAGGTGAGATTGGATCTTTCAGAGCCTCCGCGGGTATTGGCTTGTGTAGCTTCCAGGTTTTCTCTTTATGATCAGATTAGAGCACGCCATTATGATGATCCATATTTTCTTGTTCTTCAGGACAACGTCCGTCACGGTGATTCCAGGGATGTGGTTATCAGTGATGATGGGTTCATAAGGATGTAGGGCCGGATTTGCGTGCCCAATATGGATGTGCTTCGAGATTTGATTCTAGCTGAGGCCCATAGTTCGCGGTATTCCATCCATCCGGGTGCCACAAAGATGTATCAGGATCTAAGAAAGTTTTATTGGTGGAGGCGGACGAAGAGAGATATTGTTGAGTTGGTGGCTCGGTGTCTCAAGTGTCAGCTGGTCAAGTATGAGCACCAGAGACCAGGTGGACTGCTTCATAGATTTGATACTCCGGAGTGGATGTGGGAGCGGATCACCATGGACATCGTAGTTGGGCTCCCACGGACTTCGATGAGGTTTGATGCTATATGGGTTATTGTGGATCGGCTGTCCATGTCCGCGCACTTCATTCCTGTTGGTACTACTTACTCTTCAGAGCGGTTAGTTGAGATTTATATCAGGGATTGTCCGATTGCATGGGGTTCCAGTTTTTATCATTTCTGACAGAGGTACTCAGTTCACATCTCAGTTTTGTAGAGCCGTACAGAGAGAGTTAGGTACTCAGGTCGAGTTGAGCATAGCGTTTCATCCTCAGATCGACGGGCAGTCGGAGCGTACTATTCAAATTTTGGAGGATATGGTGAGTGTATGTGTCATTGATTTTGGGGGTTCATGGGACCAGTTTCTTCCACTCGCGGAGTTTGCGTATAATAATAGTTATCAGTCGAGTATCCAGATGGCTCCGTATGAGGCCTTATGTTGTAATAGGTGCAGATCTCCGGTTGTTGGTTTAAGTCGGGAGAGGCTAGGTTATCGGGCACAGACTTGGTTCAGGATGCGTTGGGTAAGGTGAAATTTACCCAGGAGCGGCTTCGCACGGCGCAGTCTAGGCAGAAGAGTTATGCGGACTGGAAGGTCCGAGATGTGTCTTTCATGGTTGGGGAGAAGGTACTGCTGAATGTGTCACCCATGAAGGGTGTTATGGGGTTCGGGAAGAGGGGAAAGTTGAGTCCTCGATTTATTAGGACTTTTTAGGTGCTTCTGAGGATTGGGAAGGCGTCTTATAGGCTTGCCTTGCCTCCCAGCTTATGGAGTGTTCATCTGGTATTCCATGTGTCGATTCTCTGAAAATATGTTGGTGACCCATCTCATATTTTGGACTTCATCACGGTTCAGTTCGAGGGTGATATGTCATATGAGGTAGAACCAGTGGCTATTATGGGTCGTCAAGTCAGAAGGTTGAGGTCTAGGGATATAGCTTCATTGAAGGTTCAGTGGAGAGGGCAGCCGGTGGAGGATTCCACCTGGGAGACCGAGCGAGAGATGCAGAGAAGATATCCTCACTTATTCAATACTCCATGTATGTTTCTAGACCCGTTCGAGGACGAACGTTTGTTTAAAATGGGGAGGATGTAACGACCTGACCGGTCGTTTCGTGAGATTAGCCTCGTTTTCCCCATTTCTTCTTTATCATATGTGGATTAGCCTGTTTATGTTGTGTTGGGTCGGTTGGTTCGGGTTCGGGGTGGTCGTGTTGAGAACAGAGACACCTAGTCTCTTAAATTAGCTTAATAGTTAAAAAAGTCAATTGGGAGTTGACATATTGGTAAACGACCTCGGAATGTGGATTTTATGGCTCGGATAGCTTCTTTAGATGATTTGGGACTTAGGAGTGTGTTCGGAATGAAGGTTTGATGTCCGATGTAGAATTAGGCTTGAATTGGCGAAAGTTAGTTTTTGGCGATTTTCGGTCATCAGTGGAGAATAGGCTATCGGGGTCGGATGGAATTCCGACAGTTGGAGCAGGTTCATAATGTCATTTTGGAGATATGTCAAATTTCAGGTCAATCAGATGTGTTTTGGGTGGTTTTGGAATCATTGGCGAAATTTAGAAATTTCAAAGTTCATAGGCTTGAATTTGATGTGATCTTGGTGTGTTTGCGTTGTTTTTGGCTTTTCGAAGGCTCGAATAAGTTTGAATGATGATATGGGGTGTGTTGGTATGTTTGGTTGGGGCCATGAGGGGCTCAAGATTGATTTCGGATGGTTAGCGGGGGTTTGGTCTTAGGAATTTGCAGCAAATAGCTGCTGGTGTGAATCTACTGGTATGGTCGCACATGCGGATGAGGAGCTGCAGGTCCGAAGGACCTTGCGCATGTGCGAAAAGAGGCTAGGTAGGAGGAATCCGCAGGTGCGAAGCATGGGCCGCACCTGCGAAGCCGCAGGTGAGGAAAAGGGATCGCAAGCGCGAGAATTGGACTGTTACTGGGATTTTGCAGGTGCGCACCTGGGACCACAGATGCGGGTCCGCATGTGCGATGAATTGTCCATAGGTGCGGATTAACTGGGCAGAAAAGTATAACAAGGTGCCTCCGCGAATATTTTGTCATTTCTTCCATTGTTGCATGCGGGTTAAGCTTGTTTGAGGGATGAAAGGGGAATTCAAAGTCTTCAGTGGAGGTAAGTCCCCGGATTTTAAAACTCGTCCCTATGCTATTTTGTACGGATTAGGCTTGTAATTTGAAGAATTAAAGTGGAAAAAAAAGTTGGGAAAAATGGGGAGGAAATTTGGAAATTCTTTTGCTGATTTGAGTTGGCAATTATTGTCCGGTTGTGGAGTTTTTGGTATGTATACAATCGTGGGAGGATGAGGATTATAATGATGTAAATTTTATTGAATTTCGAGATGTGGGCCCAGCGCTCGAATTTGGCCGAAGTTCGAGAATTGTGTTAAAATTTATATATTTCGTTAGCGTATATTGATGATGTTAATCTAATTTCTGTTAGATTCAGAGTATTTGGGGGCAAATTCGAGGGGCAAGCACATCGCGTAGTAGCTTTTGGGATATTTCGAGGTAAGTAACGATTGTAACTCTAAACCTGAGGGTATGATACCCGGTTATTTGATATTGTGTTGATAAATGAGGTGACAAACATGCCTGGTGATGAGCATGGTGGCGTTCACCGATGGGGATTGTGACTTAGTCCGTCCCGTAGCGACTACTAAGCCGCGTATTCGATTTGAAACCTTAGAGCATCCTGTCTTTCAGAAGTTTATACTTGTTTATGGGCTGTGAGCCATGTTTGGGGCCTTGTGCCGACCTATTTAGACCCTCAGGGGGGTACTTTTACACTATTCTCATACTATCCTGATTGAACAATTGTGAACTCAGTCGTGTTTCCTACTTGTTGTTATTTTCACCGTTATCACACTACTTTGAAAACTCTGAGTCCCGTGAGTTGAGATGAATTGCCCAAGTGGCTAGTGAGGATGACTGAGTCAGGCCGAGAGCTGAGTATGTGAGGATAGTTATGGATCGGGTTGCACGCCGCATTGATATATATATGTGTTAGGCCGAGCACCGAGTATGTGAGGATAGTCATGGGACGGGATGCACGCCGCAACAATATATATGTTATATACTACATATGGATCGGGCTGCAGGCCACAGTAATATAGATTATATATGGGTCGGGCTGCATGCCGCATCAATATAGATTATATATACATGGATCGGGCTGCACGCCGCAACAATATATGTTATATATGGATCGGGTTGCACACTGTAGCAATATACATAATGGATCGGGTTTCACCCAGCAGATATAGTTTGGATTGAAGGAGCCCCTCTAGGAGTCTATACACCCCTAGTGAGCGCAGTCGACTATTATATGGATCGGGTTGCACGCCGCAACGTATCTTATATATGGATTGGGCTGCACGTCGCGGAAGTGTGTATATATATATATATATATATGTGTGTGTGTGTGTGTGTGTGTGTGTTTGTAGTGGAGCGGGCTGCCCGCCGCAGCATTTGTGTGTGTTCATGGTACTTGCTGAGTACGAGTGTTAAGTGAGAGCATGAAATACTGATAGTGGAGTCACGAGTGACTGAGAGGCTTACTCGAGAGTCTTTATTGTGAGTGATATTGTGCCGTAGGGGCTTGTATTTTATGAAAATGCTTTTTACGCTCTTCTTTACACTGAGCCTCTGATAACAAATTTTGGATAAATTTTTTTATACAAGATTTTTAAATGGAAACCAGAGTTTTTATGAAATTTTTGGAATGGTAGATTCCTGAATAGATTTATTCATTTAATTGTTATTCTTTTGGTCTAAATTCCAATCTTAGTTGATTTCTAAAACTTAAGGCTTCTAAAATGAGAATTTTCTTTCCAAATCAATTCTAAACTTCCTGGAACTCAATTCCGACCACGCCCACAGGTCATAATACCTGAAACGAAGCTGCTCACGACTTCAAACCGCTGAACGATGCTCTAGAGCTCAAAACGACCGGTCGGGTCGTTATATTCTCCCCCACTTAAACCGACGTTCGTCCTCAAGTGTGCCAAGAACTGCTCTAGAGTTACCTGAAATCACTGTTTAACACCTCGAGCACCTGCCCGTGCTACCACAACCCAGTTGAGCACCTTATCTTGATCACACCTGAAGATTTCTTCTCTTATCCAGACAATAAGCTCATAATTCATTCACACACCTGAAATTTCTCTGCCTGGCCTAGTTCCAACACATAACGCCCTATCAACTACCAACACGATATACTAGAACATGACTGCATACCTTTGCTGAATCAGCACCATGCACCGTATAACTCATCATCTGACCACGATGACACTCCATGAACCTGAATAGCCAAAATTCCACAAATCTGATTCTCCCAATGCACCTCATGATATATATACATACAATCTGCTATAATGCTGGTGATACCACCACAACGGAGGAAATATACAGAAATTCATACTCAACTACAGAGTTATCAAATCCTTGAATACCTCATATTGACTAGAATCATCACTTCATTATGAACCTGAATAATGGTATTTGTTCTTTAATTTAAACTTCACATAACCTCATCGCACTGATCCCTGATTCGATAATCTCGTCTCACCCAGTATGAATTGCTCAGACAACAAATCCCCCCAAAAATGGCCAACAGCCTCACATAATACCACATCGCGCCAATAGACCATAACTCGAACATGATATTAAGAAACGACTTAGGAAGGAACTATTCAGCTCACGCAACTAATATGAATTCTTACCCAAAAATAGGAAATAAAACACAAGAAAATAAAAACATATTAACCCTTCTCATCATCACATTGTTGCGGCGTGTAACCCGATCCAAATAACATACCCATGGCGACGTGCCACCCGATCCACACATAAAATTTACATAAGAAGATATATATATATACGGAGCTGATTTGCTCACTATTACAATTTACTGAATATCGATCATAAGCACGCTAAGTGCATAATACAATCCTGGGGAGACTGATAAAGTCGTAGGTTACATAACTCAAGCACAACTGAAGTGCGTTATATATATACACTCTAGATCTCAAGCGCTATCCTGCTCACATAACATCCCCACTACGCGGGACCTCAACACAGAGGAAATTATCAAGCCGTTTCACAACTCGCATGACACAATCACAATAACACATGAATTCGACGAAGACCGAACAACACCCATTGTTCTAATACCTTTCCATGAAAAGCGCTCTACTGAAAGGAACATGCATGGCTCATACGGAACCCATAATCATATTTAAATACATCCACAAACATCGAGCCACCTTGCTCGCACCAACTAAGTTAATAGCTTTTGCCTGGGTCCATATTAACCAACCTTCTCTCATAATACACGAGAACAACCATCATTACCGGGACTAACACCCCATAATCCATAATCAACTGAACCGAACGTCCTCCAGACGTAAATTCTTAATTAAGCAATATTGCACTTCTTTATACGCAGTCCAAATATGATATCCATCAAGTGACTACATGTCACACTTTATACAATCTCTTTGCGGTCATGTTTCCACGACCTTCCACACAAGGCAACAAGTCTTCCTATCCATAACACCGACCATACTAAGGCTGCAAAACACATCAAGAACCTATGACCAGGGCACAAAGCCTCTTTCACCGAATATCAATCTCAGGTGACACTAAAGATACACCAGTTTATACTGAACTTTCAAATCACTTTGTCTTGCTCTTCCAAGCTCATGACATCCTTATAAACATCGGACCTAAATCTCGATTCTTACTCCCAGTTACATACTGCTTCTTGCACCTAACATACCAACATGAGGTAGCGCAATAATTCCATCATAACTTCCGAACCACTAATAGGGTGAACACTTCATCATATTCGGTGAAAGAGGTAGTCGATACCACCATAACCCTTACGGGGTCCGCCTACACCTGACGGGCCATAACACTCAAATGCTCCCACATGAGATCCGTTATGACCGGCGACAAGCCCCACACACACAGGCACAAACCACATGCATAACTAAATCACATCAAAGGAACCGACGACTGCCGCAAATGTGCCATTTCAACCATGTCTAATCAATCAATCTTCTTTTAAGCATCTTCAATTGCCTCATAAATAATAAAAACTTCCTTCAACCCATAGCAAACTCAACCCTCACTCATCCCGAGTGACCTTGATTCACGAGACTATGCTGCCAAATCCCGCAACCCATCTCATACCCTTCTGATAATCTTTTCTTGAATCCGGAGTCTACTTCTCTCACTCCTCCAATATTATCCTACATGCTTAAACATATCATAGAACATTCCAACCATCCTCCTTTTTCTCAGAAATTACTCTGCAAAATCTCAATTCTCGATCATACTGCTGCCTGAAATCCTTAAACGCCGCATTATTAACTTTTGAACTCACTATGACCGCTATTGAGAGTCACCCACTCTGACTGGCCCCGAGTACAATCAACTCCAAGGCTCTCCAAGCACAGGAACACCTTTTTCAATGAAACACGTGACTGAGTCACTAACCTTACAACTCGCCCATGCCTTAAGCATAAGTTCTGAATCTTCCACAGCCTAACCCTGGCGCGACAGGGCCAACTTTTGCACATATTCATCAAACCCCACGCATAATTGCCATTTTACTCCTTTCCCTCAGCTGAAATAACTTGCCAACACGCCAACAATCTGCGACCCTATGCAAAGACAACCCTACGACCCAAATACAGATGGTGGGACTCCCCCATTTATCTCGAAGCTACTCCTTGCACCAATCTAGACCCCGCCGAGATCCTTTCCCCCTTGATAACACGATCTTGCTTTCTTCCAAATTATTTTGCTAGCGCTCCCTAAATACTCAGATCCTCTAGCACCCTTCACACATTCTGCCTCCTATCGACTAGCCATTAGAACCCCTCCCAGAAACCTGCCAACCTCGCCATTGCTAACTTATTCACAGAAGACAACCCACCTGTGGAAATCACCCGCGGACACCTCCAAACGACGCTGCAATGCACGCTCTCTGCTACTTCAATACCCTATCCTACGCCCTGCTTCATTTACCAACTTTACTAGTCCGTCCGCTCCTCATGGATATCCATTAAATGCGTGACAATATCTTCAAATTCCAGATATGCTACCGCTCCCCCACTTTGCGACTGCTCGACTTCCGCTTCTTACACCTAGCCTCCTAGAGATGGAAAAACCGCCTAGCCTCACTCCATGACCATTCTATGTAGCTCGCAAACCAGCAGATCACCACGACTTCAAGCTCTCCGAAGATCATCTTTCTCTAGCTGCCTTCATTACCAACCCTTACCTGGTACTGAACCACCGCACCTCACGATCTCTGCCAACCGCTTTTCTTCAATACTTCCTCTCAATACTCTGACCCCTCGCAAAGGAAGAACCTATAGCACCGCCAACTTAACACACTTCATCCGATCAATGACGACGACTATACGTGACAGGTGCATATCCCATCTCACTTGTAGACACCAAGCCTTACTACTTTATCAACCCCAACCGACCATTCACAACCCAAATGCCTTTCCTCTGTCGGTACTAGAATACCGAAATCTCGAAATCACACTCTGAGAAGACCTCCTTTCAAACCATTCAACATCCCCAACATACGAGCAAACATTCTATCATCATATCGACACCCCGCGACAATCAATTGCAAACATCATCACTATTTGAGCACAGCCTTAAGGCTTCCAGAAACACAACTACTGAGCTGAAATAACATATTACCCTTTTGCAGGGTCATAACAACAGCCATGACCAATTACACACGGAAGCATCTCGGATTACATTCGTAGCACCATTTCCATTCCTCAAATTCCTGAACTATAGCAAGCACTTCGCGAAGTGTAAGATTGAGTAGGAACGAACATAGGCATAAGACTCAAAGGAATCAACTCGCACGATGAAGAATCAAGAAGGGAAGTACTCCTAACAGCCCTGTAGCTTCTCGAAGATAAGTACAGACGTCTTCGTACAGATCTGCAAGACTCTACTAGACTTGCTCATGACTCGTGAGACCTACAGGAACCTAGCGCTCTGATACCATGTTGTCACGACCCAAAATCCCTAAGGTCGTGATGGAGCCGGACATCAAGGTCAGGTAAGCCAAAACATTAATTAACTAAAATAACTTTCCGTTTTAAAACACTTATGAAAACACTTCCTTTCACTTCATTACATAATAACCAAATAAAAGCATGTTAAGTAAAAAGATTTTACTTAAGATTTTATCCCAATACATATCCCAGAACCCGGTGTCACAAGTACATGAGCAATTTCTATGAATTCAACCATCATTACAAGACTATCCGAAATACAACTGGACTAGGAAATTTAAATGAAATAGATACAGTACGAAGGAGACTCTGTCACCTGCGGATCGCCTTCGGATGATGCAGCTCACCTAAGTCTCCGAATCCTCCACATTGCTATGAAGTACCTGTGCAATATAAATGCACAGCAAGTGTAGCACGAGTACAAAAACAACGTGTACTTAGTAAGTCGCCCGCCTAACCTCAGAGAGGTAGTGGCGAGAGGTCAAATTAGACACTTACTAAAGGTCAATTTTGAATATTTATGTATGACACTAAGCATGATTTATCATAGGCCATTTATCAAAATCAGGATTTAAGTATTTTTCAACTCAGTTCACCTTTAACACTTTATATCTTCGTCATATTAACAATAAATCAACATGGTGATTTAATCTAATAATAATAAATCAACGGGAAGGAACAACTTCTTCCAAAAAGTCTTTTTAATAACTTTAAATCTCTGTCATTTCAATCAATAATTAAATATTTCAGGCCAGTAACCAGGCATAATATTATAGCAACTACGCAGCAAATATCATGCGCAAGCAATGCCGAGGGTCGAACGGCACAGACCAACAAAAATATAATGTGCACTGCCGAGGGTCGAACGACTCGAACCATAGATGCATCTATCTGCCCCGCTCGCGAATCGATCATGCGACGCGGTTAAAATAATACGGCTACCCTTCTCGCGAATCATACCTACGACTCAGGTGCTCATATGAATACACACACAAATACATGGTCTTCCTGGTCGTGAATCCCTCAAGCGACTCAGGCACCAAAAGTTACACATTTCAACATATTAAATCCGTATTTTATCAAGAAAACAGTTTTCTTAGGAAAGTGATAATATGCTTATTAAAAGAAACATGAAATATAGGTTTTGAAATCATTTGTTTTTTAAACTCATTTCTCAAGTTTAATGATATTCCACGATACAACCTAGTCCAGGTACACAAATATCCATAAAGAGAAAAATTCTCTTTTTAGAAGATTAACAAGATAAGCTCTAGCTATTCTTTTAGATATTCAATTACGTCTTCAATTATATTAGCGGTTTAATATTACTGGCAGGATTACAGGTATAACACGTAAGGCATGCTAGTGGGTCCTAGACTACCCGGACATGGAATAATAGTAGCTACGCAGGGACTCCCATCACCTCAAGCGTACGTAGCCCCCGAAGATAATATCATGTATTGAATTAATTCCCCTAGGGGGACGGTTCTTCCTCACAAAGTTAGAAAGGAGACTTACCTCGCTCCGAAATTCCCACACCGGCTTCCAAGCCCCTCTGATGACTCCAACAGACGCGCAACGCTCCGAAACTACCACATAATTGCAAAGCAATGAAAATTCATCCTAATACCCACAACAAATTCAGATTATATACTTTCCCAACCCCGCTTGAAAAAAGACCAAATTGCCCATGGGCCCATGTGCCCGAAAATCTGAAATTCTTGAAGATACATGCTACCCATAGCTCTACTAGTTCAATCATGCAATTTATTCTACATTCCATACTCAAATTCGTGGCTAAATTCCAAATTTACATTTTTTAGGTTTCTTCAAAAATTTCCCAAATTTCCTACCAAATTTTCATGTTCAAATCCATGCTAGATAACATATTTAACTTAGGAATGGGAAGAATTCACTTACCTAGTGATGCTTGCGGAAAATCCCCCTCTTGAAGCTCCCAAAATCGCCACACCAAAATGAGAGAAATGAAGAAATGGCTAAAAATACGTTCTTAAAACACCCCACTGCCTCCAGCCATTTTCGCACCTACGGTGCAATAGCCGCTCATGCTGCTCCGCACCTGCAGAAATTCCATCGTAGTTGTGGCTCTGACTCAGCCCAGCAACTCCCGCTCCCACGATCCCTTTTCACACCTGCGATTTCGCAGGTGCGACTGAACTCCCGCACCTGCGGTCCCTCAGCTCCAACCCCAATCTCGCACCTACGGTGCCCTTAGCTGCATCTGCGGCTCCGCACCTGCGGTCAAAGCCTCGCAGGTGCGATTACACCAGATGACAGCAACCTTCAGCCATCTCCAACCTCAATTACTGATCCGTCAATCACCCGGAATCTACCCCGGGCCCCCTAGACCTCGTCCATTAACTTCAACCTGTCCCAAAACATGAAACGGACTTGCTCGAGCCCTCAAATCATATCAAACAACGCCGAAATGAAGAATCACACCCAAATCCAATTCTTTAAGAACTTAAAATTTCAAACTTCTACATCCGACGCCGAAACCTATCAAATCACACCCGATTGACCTTAAATTTTTCACACAAGTCATATTCGACATTAATGACCTGCTCCAACTTCCGAAATCGCATTCCCACCTTGATATAAAAACTTCCACTTCTTGTCGAATTTCTCTAAAACCTTCAAATTTCTATCTTTAGCCAAATGACCCCAAAATGACCTACAGTCATCCGAATTCACTTCCGATCACGATCCAAATTCTATAATCACCATACGAAGCTATTCCCAAACTCGAAATCCCAAGCTTTGAAAAGTACTAGGCGTTGGGTTGTAGGAGTGTGTTATCAGGGGGGGTCGCAGATTGTCAGCATATTGACAAGTTAGTACAACTAAGGGAAAGGAGTAGAATGGTAATTATGCATGGTATTTGATAAATATGTGCACAAGTTGGTCCTATTGGACAAGGATTAGGTTTTGGGAGATTCAGAATTTATGCTTAAGGCATAGGCGAGTTGTTAGGGTAGTGACTCAGTCACGTGCTTCACTGAGAGGATGTTCATGTGCTAGAGGAGCCTTGGAGGTGATTGTATTCTGGGCCATTCAGAGTGGGTGACTCTCAATAGTGGTCCTAATAAATTCCAAAGTTAAGAATGCGACGTTTAAGGGTCTCAGGCAGCAGTATGATTAAGAGTCGAGCTTTTGTAGTATAATTCCTGAGAAATGAAAAATAATTGGAGTGTTCTATATTATTTTCAGTGTGCAGGATAGTATTGGAGGAGTGAGAGAAACAAACTCTAGGTTGTAGAAAGATTATTAGAAGGGTATGAGACGTGTTGCGGGATTTAGGCAGCACGGTCTCATGAATCAAGGCCACTCGGGAAGAGTGAGGATTGAGTTTGTTATGAGTTGAATGGGGTTACTATCATTTCTAAGGCAATTAAGGATAATTAGAGAGAAGATGGATTGGTTAGCCATGGTTGAAATGGCACTTACGGCAGTGATCAGTTCCTTCGGTGTGGTTGAGTTATGTGTATGGTTTGTGCAGGAATGTGCGGGGCTTTTAGGCCATCGTAATAGATCTCATTTGGAAGCATTCAAGTGCTATGGTCTGAAGGTGTAGGCGGGTCCCAGAAGGTTTATGGTGGTATAGACCACTACTTAAGGATTTGCATGTTAGGTGATTGTGAGAATTCACTTGAGTGTTATTATTGTGCTCTTGAATTGAGGTAAGTAAGAAGTCTCCATATGATGAGGTGTTTTCCCTATTAGTGGCTCAGGAGTTATGATGGAATTCTTGCACTATCTCATATTGGCATGTTAGGTGCCTTAAGAAGTATGTAACTTGAAGTAAGGAATCGAGATTGCGGTTCAGTGTTAACAAGGATGTCATGAGCTCGGATGAGAAAGAAAAGTGATTTGAAAGTTCAAAGTAAGCTGGTGTTATCTTTAGTGTCACCTGAGATCGATATTCAGTGAAATAGGCTTTGTACCCTGGATATGGGTTCTTGATTTGTTTTACAGCGTTAGTGTGGCCACTGGTGGATGTGCAGATTTGCTACCTTGTGTGGACGACCGTGGGAGCGTGACCACGGGAAGATTGTTTGAGTGTGACATTAGTCACTTAATGGATTGAATATTTGGACTGAGTATGAGGAAGTGCAATATTGCTTATTTGAGAATTTATTCCTGGAAGGCGTCTGGTTAATTTAGTTGTGGATTGTGGGGTGTTTGTCCCGCTATGATGGTTGTTCTTGCGTGTTATAAGAGGAAGTAGGTTATTTTGGACCCAGGTAAGGCTATCGACGTAGTTCAGTGCGAGCAGAATCGTCTTGAAGTGTGAATGGATTTAAACAAGTTTATGGGGTTCATGTGAGGCAGATGTGTTCATTCAGTATAGCGCTCCTCAAGGAGGGGTGTTGGAATATCAGGTGATTGTTCCGTCTTCGTCAATTCATGTAATATTATGAATGTGCCGTGTGAGTTGTGAAACGGCTTGATAAATTCCTATGTGTTAAGATTCAACGTAGTGATGATGTTATCTGAGCAGGCGAGCTCTTGGGATTCAGAGTATACATATCGCACCTCAGTTGTGCTCGAGTTTTCGTAGTGTATGGCTCTATCAGTCTCCCCAGGATGGTATTATGCACTTAGCGTGCTTATGATCGATATTTAGTAATTTGTAATAGTGAGCAATTCAGCTCCGTGTATATTTCCTTATGCGGATTTTATGATGGGATCGGGTGCCACGCTGCCACGAGTATGTTATTTGAATCGGGTTGCACGCCGCAATAGTGTGATGATGAGTACGGTTCCCTATATCTATTTTTTTTCTTATGTTATACTTCCTATTTTCTGGGAAAGTCCATATTAGTTGTGTGAGTTGAGTAGTCCCTTCTTGAGTCATTTCTTATGTATCATGTTCGAGTTGTGGCCTATTGGCGTGTTGTGGAGTCATGTGAGACTGTTGGTCATGTTTGGGGTAATTTGTTGTCTGAGAAGTTCATACTGGGTGAGACAAGATTATTGGACCAGGGATTAGTGCGATAAGATTTTGTGAAGTATAGTAAAGGACAAATACCAGTATTGGTTCGTAGTGAGATGATGATCTAAGTGAAGAGAAAATATTTCAATGTTTGGTTAACTCTGCAGTTAGTTAGAAATTTCTATACATCTCCTCCGTTGTGGTGGTATCGCCAGCATTACAACAGGATGTATATATATATATATATATATCATAAGGTGAAATGGAAGCATCAGATTCATGGAATTTTAGCTATTAAGGTTCATGGAGTGTCATTGTGGTCAGATGATGAATTATGCGGTACATGGTGCTAATTCAGCAAAAGTATGCAGTCATGTTTTGGTACCTTGTATGGTAGTTGATACGGAGATTTCATATTGGAATTAGGCCTGTCAGATAAATTTCAGGTATTGGAACTGGATTCTAAGATTATTATATGGATAAAAGAAGAAATCTTCAGATTTGATCAAGCTAACGTACTCAACTGGGTTGTGGTAGCACGGGCAGGTGCACGAGGTTTTAAATAGTGATTTCAGATAACTCTAGAGCAGTTCTTAGCACGTTCGAGGTCGAACATCTTTTTAAGTGGGGGAGAATATGACAACCTGACCGGTCGTTTTGAGCTCTAGCGCGTCGTTCAGCAGTTTGAAGTCATGAGCAGCTCCGTTTCAGGTATTATGACTCGTAGGCATGGTCGGAGTTGAATTTCGGGAAATTTTCTGAGTCAAATTGGAAAGAAAAATAAAATTTCAGAAGTCTTAAGTTGGAGAAATTGACTAAGATTGGAATTTTGAGTAAACGACCTTCGAATTAGGATTTGAAGGTTCTTGCAGGTTCGTATGATGATTTCGGACTTGGGCGTGTGTCCGGATCACGCTTTGGATAACCCGGGAGCGTTTCGGCATATATTGTGGAAGTCAACATCTTGAAGAAATTTCTTAAGTCTGGATTGAAGTGCATCTCAGTGATATTGATGTCCGTCTAGGATTCCGAGTCTGGGAATAGCTCCGTATGGCGATTCTGGAGTTGGGAGCACGATCGGAAGGGAATTCGGATGTCCGTAGGTCATTTTGAAGTCATTTGGTTAAAGATAGAAATTTGAAGGTTTTTGAGAAATCCGACCGGAAGTGGAAACTTTGATATCGGGGTCGCAATGTGATTCCGGAGGTTAGAGCAGGTCTGTTAGTCAAATATGACTTGTGTGAAAAATTTGGGGTCAATCGGACGTGATTTGATAGGTTTCGGTCGGAGGTGGAAGTTTGAAATTTCAAGTTCATAAAGTTTGAGTATTAGTGTGATTCAGGATTTCAGCGTTGTTTGATGTGATCTGAGGCCTCGAGCAAGTCCGCATTGTGTTTTGGAAAAGGTTGGTGTAATTGACCAGGGTCCCGGGAGCCTTGGGTGGATTTAGGGTGGTTAACGGATCAAGTTTGGAGTTTGAAGAAGGCTAAGGTTGCTGTCATATGGTGTGACCGCACCAGCGAGGCTTTGGTCGCAGGTGCGATATTTGGCTGGCTTGGCTGAGAGCGCAGGTGCGATGCAAATTCCGCACCTGCAAAGGCGTAGATGCGGACAGTGTGGTGCAGGTACGATGTTTTGCAGAGGATTAAAAGCTGCAGGTGCGGACGTTTGGGTGCACCTGCGGAGGCGTAGGTGCGGGAAGTGGATCGCAGGTGCGACAATAGGCCTTGGCAGAATGTTTTACAACTAGCATTTCTTGGCCATTTCTTCATTTTTCACTTGGTGTGGGCGATTTAGGAAGGCTTCAAAGGGGTGGGGGGGATTTTCATCATGTATTACAAGGTAAGTAAATTCCTCCCATTTTTGAATAAGATACAAGGATTGTACATGAATTTGAACATGGAAATTAATAGGAATTGGGATTTTCAGGAAAGACCTAGAAATTTTGTAATTTGGATTTTAGCCACGAATTGAGCATGAATATTTGAGTAAAATGATATGTTTGAGTTAGTAAAGCTATGTGTAGAGTTTATCTTCAAGAAATTTCAGAATCCGGGCACGTGGGCCCGAGGGCCCGAGGCCATTTTGGTAAATTCCTTAAGCGGAGATGGGAGTTTATAGACTCTGAATTGTTAAGAAAGATAAGAGTAAATTTTCATTGGTTTGTTGTTATTTAGATAGTTTTGGAGCATCGTGCGTCCATTGGAGTCGTTGGAAAGGCTTGGAAGTCGGTTATGGAATTTCGGAGCGAGGTAAGTCTCCTTTCTAACTTTGTGAGGGGGAATTGTCCCCCCAGGTGAACGTCTGTTTCAGTGGGGGAGAATGTGATGACCCAACTGGTCGTTGTGAGCTCTAGTGCGTCGTTCAGCGGTTTGAAGTCATGAGCAGCTCAATTTCAGGTATTATGACTCGTAGGCATGGTCGGAGTTGAATTTCGGGAAAATTTCTGAGCCAAATTGGAAAGAAAATTCTAATTTCAGAAGCCTTAAGTTGGAGAAATTGACTAAGATTGGACTTTTGAGTAAACAACCTCCGAATAAGGATTTGAAGGTTCCTGCAGGTTCGTATGATGATTTCAGACTAAGGCGTGTGTCCGGATCGGGCTTTGGATAACCCGGGAGCGTTTCGGCGTATATTGTGGAAGTCAACATCTTGAAGCAATTTCTTAAGTCTGGGTTGAAGTGCATCTCAGTGATATTGATGTCCGTCTGGCATTCCGAGTCTGGGAATAGCTCCGTATGGTGATTCTAGAGTTGGGAGCACGATCAGAAGCGAATTCGGATGTCCGTAGGTCATTTTGAAGTCATTTGGTTAAAGATTGAAATTTGAAGGTTTTTGAGAAATCCGACCGGAAGTGGAAATTTTAATATCGGGGTCGGAATGTGATTCCGGAGGTTGTAGCAGGTGTGCAATGTCAAATATGTCTTGTGTGCAAAATTTGGGGTCAATCGGACGTGATTTGATAGGTTTCGGTCGGAGGTGGAAGTTTGAAATTTCAAGTTCATAGAGTTTGAGTATTAGAGAAATTCATGATTTCGGCGTTGTTTGATGTGATCTGAGGCCTCAATCAAGTCCGCATTGTGTTTTGGAAAAGGCTGGTGTAATTGGACAGGGTCCCGGGAGCCTTGGGTGGATTGAGGGTTGTTAACAGATCAAGTTTGGAGTTTGAAGAAGGGTGAGGTTGCTGTCATCAGGTGTGACCGCACCTGCGAGGCTTTGATCGCAGGTGCAGAGCCGCAGGTGCGATATTTGGCTGGCTCGGCTGAGAGCGCAGGTGCGATGCAAATTCTGCACCTGCAAAGGCGCAGATGCGGACAGTGTGGTGCAGGTACGATGTTTTGCAGGGGCTGAGTAAGCCGCAGGTGCGGAAGTTTGGGTGCACCTGCGGAGGCGCAGGTGCGGGAAGTGGACCGCAGGTGCGACAATAGGCCTTGGAAGAATGTTTTACAACTGGCATTTCTTGGCCATTTCTTCATTTTCCACTTGGTGTGGGCGATTTTGGAAGGCTTCAAAGGGGTGGGGGGGATTTTCATCATGCATTACAAGGTAAGTAAATTCCTCCCATTTTTTGAATAAGATACAGGGATTGTACATTAATTTGAACATGGAAATTAATAGGGAATTGGGATTTTAAGGAAAGACCTAGAAATTTTGTAATTTGGATTTTAGCCACGAATTGAGCATGAATATTTGAGTAAAATGATATGTTTGAGTTAGTAAAGCTATGTGTAAAGTTTATCTTCAAGAAATTTCAGAATCCGGGCACGTGGGCCCGAGGGCCCGAGGCCATTTTGGTAAATTTCTTAAGCGGAGATGGGAGTTTATAGACTCTGAATTGTTAAGAAAGATAAGAGTAAATTTTCATTGGTTTGTTGTTATTTAGATAGTTTTGGAGCATCGTGCGTCCATTGGAGTCGTTGGAAAGGCTTGGAAGTCGGTTATGGAATTTCGGAGCGAGGTAAGTCTCCTTTCTAACTTTGTGAGGGGGAATTGTCCCCCCAGGTGAACGTCTGTTTCAGTGGGGGAGAATGTGATGACCCAACTGGTCGTTGTGAGCTCTAGTGCGTCGTTCAGCGGTTTGAAGTCATGAGCAGCTCCATTTCAGGTATTATGACTCGTAGGCATGGTCGGAGTTGAATTTCGGGAAAATTTCTGAGTCAAATTGGAAAGAAAATTCTAATTTCAGAAGCCTTAAGTTGGAGAAATTGACTAAGATTGGACTTTTGAGTAAACAACCTCCGAATAAGGATTTGAAGGTTCCTGCAAGTTCGTATGATGATTTCAGACTTGGGCGTGTGTCCGGATCGGGCTTTGGATAACCCGGGAGCGTTTCGGCGTATATTGTGGAAGTCAACATCTTGAACAAAATTTCTTAAGTCTGGGTTGAAGTGCATCTCAGTGATATTGATGTCCGTCTGGGATTCCGAGTCTGGGAATAGCTCCGTATGGTGATTCTAGAGTGGGGAGCACGATCAGAAGCGAATTCGGATGTCCGTAGGTCATTTTGAAGTCATTTGGTTAAAGATTGAAATTTGAAGGTTTTTGAGAAATCCGACCGGAAGTGGAAATTTTAATATCGGGGTCGGAATGTGATTCCGGAGGTTGTAGCAGGTGTGCAATGTCAAATATGTCTTGTGTGCAAAATTTGGGGTCAATCGGACGTGATTTGATAGGTTTCGGTCGGAGGTGGAAGTTTGAAATTTCAAGTTCATAGAGTTTGAGTATTAGAGCAATTCATGATTTCGGCGTTGTTTGATGTGATCTGAGGCCTCAATCAAGTCCGCATTGTGTTTTGGAAAAGGCTGGTGTAATTGGACAGGGTCTCGGGAGCCTTGGGTGGATTCAGGGTTATTAACAGATCAAGTTTAGAGTTTGAAGAAGGCTGAGGTTGCTGTCATCTGGTGTGACCGCACCTGCGAGGCTTTGGTCGCAGGTGCGGAGCCGCAGGTGCGATATTTGGCTGGCTTGGCTGAGAGCGCAGGTGCGATGCAAATTCCGCACCTGCAAAGGCGCAGATGCGGACAGTGTGGTCCAGGTACGATGTTTTGCAGGGGCTGAGTAAGCCGCAGGTGCGGAAGTTTAGGTGCACCTGCGGAGGCGCAGGTGCGGGAAGTGGATCGCAGGTACGACAATAGGCCTTGGCAGAATGTTTTACAACTGGCATTTCTTGGCCATTTCTTCATTTTTCACTTGGTGTGGGCGATTTTGGAAGGCTTCAAAGGGGTGGGGGGGATTTTCATCATGCATTACAAGGTAAGTAAATTCCTCCCATTTTTTGAATAAGATACAAGGATTGTACATGAATTTGAACATGGAAATTAATAGGGAATTGGGATTTTAAGGAAAGACCTAGATATTTGGTAATTTTGATTTTAGCCACAAATTGAGCGTGAATATTTGAGTAAAATGATATATTTGAGTTAGTAAATCTATGTGTAGAGTTTATCTTGGAGAAATTTTGGAATACAGGCACGTGGGCCCGAGCGCCCGAAGGCATTTTGGTAAATTCCTTAAGCGGAGATGGGAATTTATATAATCTGAATTGTTAAAAAATGTTAGAGTAAATTTTCATTTGTTTGTTGTTATTTGGATAGTTTTGGGGCGTCGTACGTCCATTGGTGTCGTCGGAAAGGCTTGGAAGCCCGTTATGGAATTTCGGAGTGAGGTAAGTCTCCTTTCTAACTTTGTGAGGGGGAATATTCCCCCCAGGTGAACGTCTGTTTCAGTGGGGGAGAATGTGATGATCCAACTGATCGTTGTGAGCTCTAGCGTGTCGTTCAGCGATTTGAAGTCATGAGCAGCTCCATTTCAAGTATAATGACTCGTACGCATGGTCGGAGTTGAATTTCGGGAAAATTTCTTAGTCAAATTGGAAAGAAAATTCTTATTTCAGAAGCCTTAAGTTGGAGAAATTGACTAAGATTGGAATTTTGAGTAAACAACCTCCGAATAAGGATTTGAAGGTTCCTGGAGGTTCGTATGATGATTTCTGACTTGGGCGTGTGTCCGGATCGGGCTTTGGATAACCAGGGAGCGTTTCGACGTATATTGTGGAAGTCAACATCTTGAAGAAATTTCTTAAGTCTGGGTTGAAGTGCATCTCAGTGATATTGATGTCCGTCTGGGATTTCGAGTATGGGAATAGCTCCGTATGGTGATTCTAGAGTTGGGAGCATGATCGGAAGCGAATTCGGATGTCCGTAGGTCATTTTGAAGTCATTTGGTTAAAGATAGATATTTGAAGGTTTTTGAGGAATCCGACCGGAAGTGGAAATTTTAATATCGGGGTCGCAATGTGATTCCGGAGGTTGGAGAAGGTGTGTAATGTCAAATATGTCTTGTGTGCAAAATTTGGGGTCAATCGGACGTGATTTGATAGGTTTCGGTCGGAGGTGGAAGTTTGAAATTACAAGTTCATAAAGATTGAGTATTAGTGCGATTCATGATTTTGGCGTTGTTTGATGTGATCTGAGGCCTCGATCAAGTCCGCATTGTGTTTTGGAAAAGGTTGGTGTAATTGGACAGGGTCCCGGGAGCCTTGGGTGGATTCAGGGTGGTTAACAGATCAAGTTTGGAGTTTGAAGAAGGCTGAGGTTGCTGTCATCTGGTGTGACCGCACCAACGAGGCTTTGGTCACAGGTGTGGAGCCGCAGGTGCGATATTTGGCTAGCTTGGCTGAGAGCGCAGGTGCGATGCAAATTCCGCACCTGCAAAGGCGCAGATGCGGACAGTGTGGTGCAGGTACGAAGTTTGGCTGGGGCTGAGGAAGCCGCAGGTGCGGAAGTTTGGGCGTACCTGCGGAGGCGCAGGTGCGGGAAGTCGATCGCAGGTGCGACAATAGGCCTTGGCAGAATGTTTTACAACCGGCATTTTTTGGCCATTTCTTCATTTTTTACTAGGTGAGGGCAATTTTGGAAGGCTGCAAAGGGGTGGGGGGGATTATCATCAAGAATTACAAGGTAAGTTATTTCCTCCCATTTTTTAAATCAGATACAAGAATTGTACATGAATTTGAACATGGAAATCAATAGGGAATTGGGATTTTAAGGAAAGACCTAGAAATTTTGTAATTTGGATTTTAGCCACGAATTGAGCATGAATATTTGAGTAAAATGATATATTTGAGTTAGTAAAGCTATATGTAGAGTTTATCTTCAAGAAATTTCGGAATCCGAGCACGTGGGTCTGAGGGCCCGAGGCCATTTTGGTAAATTCCCTAAAGCGGAGATGGGAGTTTATATACTCTGAATTGTTAACAAATATTAGAATTAATTTTCATTGGTTTGTTGTTATTTAGATTGCTTTGGAGCGTCGTGCGTCCATTGGAGTCGTCGGAAAGGCTTGGAAGCCGGTTATGGAATTTAGGAGCGAGGTAAGTCTCCTTTCTAACATTGTGAGGGGAATTGTCCCCCTAGGTGAACGTCTGTTTAAGTGGGGGAGAATGTGACGACCCCGCCGGTCGGTTTGAGCTCTAGCACGTCGTTCATCGGTTTTGAAGTCATGAGCAGCTCCATTTCAGGTATTATGACTCGTAGGCATGGTCAGAGTTAAATTACGGGAAAATTTCAAATTGGAAAGAAAATTCAAATTTCAGAAGCCTTAAGTTGGAGAAATTGACTAAGATTGGAATTTTGAGTAAACGACCTTCGAATCGGGATTTGAAAGTTCCTGCAGGTTCATATGATGATTTCCGACTTGGGCGTGTGTCCGAATCAGGCTTTGGATAACCCGGGAGCGTTTCGGCGTATATTGTGGAAGTCAACATATTGAAGAAATTTCCTAAGTCTAGGTTGAAGTGCATCTCAGTGATATTGATGTCTCTCTGGGATTCCGAGTCTGGGAATAGCTCTGTATGGTGATTCTGGAGTTGGGAGCACGATCAGAAGCGAATTCGGATGTCCGTAGGTCATTTGAAGTCATTTGGTTAAAGATAGAAATTTGAAGGTTTTTGAGAAATCCGACCGAAAGTGGAAATTTTAATATCGGGGTCGGAATGTGATTCCGGAGGTTGGAGCAGGTGTGTAATGTCAAATATGACTTGTGTGCAAAATTTGGGGTCAATCAGACGTGATATGATAGGTTTCGTTCGGAGGTGGAAGTTTGAAATTTCAAGTTCATAAAGTTTGAGTATTAGTGCGATTCATGATTTATGCGTTGTTTGATGTGATCTGAGGCCTTGACCAAGTCCGCATTGTGTTTTGGAAAGGGTTGGTGTAATTGGACGGGGTCATCGGTGCCTCGGGTGCATTCCGGGTGGTTAACGGATCAAGTTTGGAGTTTGAAGAAGGCTAAGGTTGTTGTCATCTGGTGTGACCGCACCTACGAGGCTTTGGTCGCAGGTGCGGAGCCGCAGGTGCGATATTTTGCTAGCTTGGCTGGGATTGTAGGTGTGATGCCAATTCTGCACCTGCAAAGTCGCAGATGCGGACAGTGTGGCGCAGGTGCGAAGTTTTGCTGGGGCTGAGGAAGCCGCAGGTGCGGAAGTTTGGGCGCAGGTGCGGGAACTGGATTGCAGGTGCGACAATAGGCCTGGGCAGAATGTTTTACAATTGGGATTTCCTTGCCATTACTTCATTTTTCACTTGGTGTGGGCGATTTTGGATAGTTTCAAAGGGGGGGGGGTTTCATCATGCATTACAAGGTAAGCAAATTCCTCCCATTTTTTGAGTCAGATACAAGGATTGTACATGAATTTGAACATGGAAATTAGTAGGGAATTGGGATTTTAAGGAAAGACATACATATTTGGTAATTTTGATTTTAGCCCCAAATTGAGCATGAATATTTGAACAAAATGATATATTTGAGTTAGTAAATCTATGTGTAGAGTTTATCTTGGAGGAATTTTGGAATCCAGGCACGTGGGCCCGAGCGCCCGAAGGAATTTTGGTAAATTCCTTAAGCGGAGATGGGGATTTATATAATCTAAATTGTTAACAAATTTTGGTAAATTTTCATTGGTTTGTTGTTATTTGGATAGTTTTGGGGCGTCGTACGTCCATTGGTGTCGTCGGAAAGGCTTGGAAGCCGGTTATGGAATTTCGGAGCGAGGTAAGTCACCTTTCTAACTTTGTGAGGGGGAATATTCCCCCCAGGTGAACGTCTGTTTCAGTGGGGGAGAATGTGATGACCCAACTGGTCGTTGTGAGCTCTAGCGTGTCGTTCAACGGTTTGAAGTCATGAGCAGATCCATTTCAGGTATAATGACTCGTAGGCATGGTCGGAGTTGAATTTCGGGAAAATTTCTGAGTCAAATTGGAAAGAAAATTCTAATTTCAGAAGCCTTAAGTTGGAGAAATTGACTAAGATTGGAATTTTGAGTAAACAACCTCCGAATAAGGATTTGAAGGTTCCTGCAGGTTCGTATGATGATTTACGACTTGGGCGTGTGTCCGGATCGGGCTTTGGATAACCCGGGAGCGTTTCGGCGTATATTGTGAAAGTCAACATCTTGAAGAAATTTCTTAAGTCTGGGTTGAAGTGCATCTTAGTGAAATTGATGTCCGTATGGGATTCCCAGTCTGGGAATAGCTCAGTATGGTGATTCTCGAGTTGGGAGCACGATCGGAATCGAATTCGGATGTCCGTAGGTCATTTTGAAGTCATATGATTAAAGATAGAAATTTGAAGGTTTTTGAGGAATCCGACCGGAAGTGGAAATTTTAATATCGGGGTCTGAATGTGATTCCGGAGGTTGGAGCAGGTTTGTAATGTCAAATATGTCTTGTGTGCAAAATTTGGGGTCAATCGGACGTGATTTGATAGGTTTCGGTCGGAGGTGCAAGTTTCAAATTTAAAGTTCATAAAGATTGAGTATTAGTGTGATTCATGATTTCGGCGTTGTTTGATGTGATCTGAGGCCTCGATCAAGTCCGCATTGTGTTTTGGAAAAGGTTTGTGTAATTGGACAGGGTCCCGGGAGCTTTGGGTGGATTCAGGGTGGTTAACAGATCAAGTTTGGCATTTGAAGAAGGCTGAGGTTGCTATCATCTAGTGTGACCGCACCTGCGGAGGCGCAGGTGCGGGAAGTGGATCGCAGGTGCGACAATAGGTCTTGGCAGAATGTTTTACAACCGGCATTTTTTGGCCATTTCTTTATTTTCCACTAGGTGTGGGCAATTTTGGAAGGCTTCAAAGGGGTGGTGGGGATTATCATCATGCATTACAAGGTAAGTAAATTCCTCCCATTTTTTAAATCAGATACAAGGATTGTTATATGAATTTGAACATGGAAATTAGTAGGGAATTGGGATTTTAAGGAAAGACCTAGAAATTTTGTAATTTGGATTTTAGCCACGAATTGAGCATGAATATTTGAGTAAAAGGATATATTTGAGTTAGTAAAGCTATGTGTAGAGTTTATCTTCAAGAAATTTCGGAATCCGAGCACGTGGGCCCGAGGGCCCGAGGCCATTTTGGTAAATTCCTTAAGCGGAGATGGGAGTTTATATATTCTGAATTGTTAACAAATATTAGAGTAAATTTTCATTGGTTTGTTTTTATTTAGATTTTTTTGGAGTGTCGTGCGTCCATTGGAGTTGTCAGAAAGGCTTGGAAGCCGGTTATGGAATTTCGGAGCGAGGTAAGTCTCATTTCTAACTTTGTGAGGGGGAATTGTCCCCCCAGGTGAACGTCTGTTTAAGTGGGGGAGAATGTGACGACCCCACCGGTCGTTTTGAGCTCTAGCACGTCGTTCAGCGGTTTGAAGTCAAGAGCAGCTCCATTTCAGGTATTGTGACTCGTAGGCATGGTCTGAGTTAAATTTGGGGAAATTTTTTGAGTCAAATTGGAAAGAAAATTAAAATTTCAGAAGCCTTAAGTTGGAGAAATTGACTAAGATTGGAATTTTGAGTAAACGACCTTCGAATCAGGATTTGAATGTTCTTGCGGGTTCATATGATGATTTCCGACTTGGGCGTGTGTCCGGATCGGGCTTTGGATAACCCGGGAGCGTTTCGGCGTATATTGTGGAAGTCAACATATTGAAGAAATTTCTTAAGTCTGGGTTGAGTGCATCTCAGTGATATTGATGTCTGTCTTGGATTCCGAGTCTGGGAATAGCTCCGTATGGTGATTCTGGAGTTGGGAGCACGATCAGAAGCGAATTCGGATGTCCGTAGGTCATTTGAAGTCATTTGGTTAAAGATAGAAATTTGAAGGTTTTTGAGAAATCCGACCGGAAGTGGAAATTTTGATATCGGGGTCGGAATGTGATTCCAGAGGTTGGAGCAGGTGTGTAATGTCAAATATGACTTGTGTGCAAAATTTGGGGTCAATCGGACGTGATTTGATAGGTTTCGGTCGGAGGTGGAAGTTTCAAATTTCAAGTTCATAAAGTTTGAGTAATAGTGCGATTCATGATTTCTGCGTTGTTTGATGTGATCTGAGGCCTTGACCAAGTTCACATTGTGTTTTGGAAAGGGTTGGTGTAATTGGACGGGGTCCCCGGGGCCTCGGGTGGATTCCGGGTGGTTAACGGATCAAGTTTGGAGTTTGAAGAAGGCTAAGGTTGTTGTCATCTGGTGTGACCGCACCTGCGAGGCTTTGGTCGCAGGTGCGGAGCCGCAGGTGCGATATTTTGCTAGCTTGGCTGGGATTGCAGGTGTGATGCCAATTCTGCACCTGCAAAGTCGCAGATGCGGACAGTATGGCGCAGGTGCGAAGTTTTGCAGGGGCTGAGGAAGCCGCAGGTGCGGAAGTTTGGGCGCATGTGCGGGAACTGGATTGCAGGTGCGACAATAGGCCTGGGCAGAATGTTTTACAACTGGGATTTCTTGGCCATTTCTTCATTTTTTACTTGGTGTGGGCGAATTTGGATAGTTTTAAAGGGGGGGGGAGATTTTCATCATGCAGTACAAGGTAAGTAAATTCCTCCCATTTTTTGAGTCAGATACAAGGATTGTACATGAATTTGAACATGGAAATTAGTAGGGAATTGGGATTTTAAGGAAAGACCTAGATATTTGGTAATTTTGATTTTAGCCACAAATTGAGCATGAATATTTGAGTAAAATGATATATTTGAGTTAGTAAATCTTTGTGTAGAGTTTATCTTGGAGAAAGTTTGGAATCCGGGCACGTAGGCCCGAGCGCCTGAAGGCATTTTGGTAAATTTTCATTGGTTTGTTGTTATTTGGATAGTTTTGGGGCGTCGTACGTCCATTGGTGTCGTCGCAAAGGCTTGGAAGCCGGTTATGGAATTTCGGAGCGAGGTAAGTCACCTTTCTAACTTTGTGAGGGGGAATATTCCCCCCAGGTGAACGTCTGTTTCAGTGGGGGAGAATGTGATGACCCAACTGGTCGTTGTGAGCTCTAGCGTGTCGTTCAACGGTTTGAAGTCATGAGCAGATCCATTTCAGGTATAATGACTCGTAGGCATGGTCGGAGTTGAATTTCGGGAAAATTTCTGAGTCAAATTGGAAAGAAAATTCTAATTTCAGAAGCCTTAAGTTGGAGAAATTGACTAAGATCGGAATTTTGAGTAAACAACCTCCGAATAAGGATTTCAAGGTTCCTGCAGGTTTGTATGATGATTTCCGACTTGGGCGTGTGTCCGGATCGGGCTTTGGATAACCCGGGAGCGTTTCAGCGTATATTGTGGAAGTCAACATCTTGAAAAAATTTCTTAAGTATGGGTTGAAGTTTGTCTCTTTGATGTCCGTCTGGGATTCCGAGTCTAGGAATAGCTCCGTATGGTGATTCTGGAGTTGGGAGCACGATCAGAAGCGAATTCGGATGTCCGTATGTCATTTTGAAGTCATTTGGTTAAAGATAGAAATTTGATGGTTTTTGAGAAATCCGACCGGAAGTGGAAATTTTGATATCGGGGTCGAAATGCGATTCTGAAGGCTGGAGCAGGTCCGTAATATCAAATATGACTTTTGTGCAAAATTTGGGGTCAATCAGACGTGATTTGATAGGTTTCGGTAGGAGGTGGAAGTTTGAAAGTTCAAGTTCATAAAGTTTGAGTATTAGTGCGATTCATGATTTCGCCGTTGTTTGATGTGATCTGAGGCCTCGAGCAAGTCCGCATTGTGTTTTGGAATAGGTTGGTGTAATTGGATGGGATCCCGGGGGCCTCGGGTGGATTCAGGGTAGTTAACGGATCAAGTTTGGAGTTTGAAGAAGGCTGAGGTTGCTGTCATCTGGTGTGTCCGCACCTGCGAGGCTTTGGTCGCATGTGCGGAGCCGCAGGTGCGATATTTGGCTGGCTTGGCTGGGAGTGCAGGTGCAATGCAAATTTCGCACCTGCAAAGACGCAGATGCGGACAGTGTGGCGCAGGTGCGAAGTTTTGCTGGGGTTGAGGAAGCCGCAAGTGCGGAAGTTTGGGCGCACCTGTGGAAGAGCAGGTGCGGGAAGTGGATCACAGGTGCGACAATAGGCCTGGGCAGAATATTTTACAACCGGGATTTCTTGGCCATTTCTTCATTTTTCACTTGGTGTGGGCGATCTTGGAAGGCTTCAAGGGGGGGGGGGGGGATTTTCATCATGCATTGCAAGGTAAGTAAATTCCTCCCATTTTTTAGTCAGATACAAGGATTGTACATGAATTTGAATATGGAAATTAGTAGGGAATTGGGATTTTAAAGGAAGACCTAAAAATTTGGTAATTTGGATTTAAGCCACGAATTGAGCATGAATATTTGAGTAAAATGATATATTTGAGTTAGTAAATCTATGGGTAGAGTTTATCTTCGAGAAATTTCGGAATCCGGGCATTTGGTGCCCCGGGGCCCGAGGGCATTTTGGTAAATTCCTTAAGCGGAGATGGGAGTTTATATAATCTGAATTGTTAACAAATATTAGAGTAAATTTTCACTGGTTTTTTGTTATTTGGATAGTTTTGGGGCGTCGTGCGTCCATTGGAGTCGTCAGAAAGGCTTGGAAGTCGGTTATGGAATTCCGGAGCGAGGTAAGTCTGCTTTCTAACTTTGTGAGGGGGAATTGTCCCCCTAGGTGATCTAATTAAATAGGTGCTAATATTTATGGGGGTTACGTACGCACGAGGTGACGAGAGTCCGTGCGTAGCTACTATCATGTTTATGTCCGCGTAATCTAAGACCCACAAGCATGGTTTAATTGCCGTATTTGAAATCTTATTGATGAAAATAAAATTTTTAAACCTTACTGAACTTGATAAATAATGGATTTTTGGAAAAGATTTAAATATTATTTTGTGACCTTTAAAAGAGAAATTTGTCATTTACTTGAGTATTTATTTTCCCGATGTAATCGGGGTGGTCTGTTTGATTGTGCATGATTGTTTGTGACCGCTTTGCAATTTACATTCCACGAGCGGAAGGTTATTTCCCCCACTCTCATAGGAGCAGGCCGTATGCCACGACGAGATTGAAAGATACATTATGGTTAATATTGTGTGTGCATGTGACCGCTTCGCAATTTACATTCTGCGAGCGGAGTGTTATTTCCTCCACTCTAATGAGAGCGGGCCGTACGCCACAGCGAGATTGAAACATATATTATGGTTCGGGTCGTTCGACCCTCGGCAGTGAACAACTATGATTGTTATGATGGCTCAGGCCAGTTGTCCTTATCCCGTATGCGCATGCTAAATGATTAATGATTTTTCATGGATTTTGAACTGACAAGATATTTTGGGGGAACATGAAGAAATAATTGTTTGTTTAAGATATTTTGGGGGAAAATGAAATAATAATTGTTTATTTAAGATATTTTGGGTAAAAATGAAGCAATATTCTCTTATCTAAGATATTTGGGGGAAAATGAAGTAGTAATTGTGTATTCACTTCCTGTATTTACTTGAATTACAGTTATCTTTAATCTTTACTGTTTTTATCATCATCGTATAACTATTACTTTAATCATATCTTGTTAAATTATTTTGCTAGACCTTAGAAAGTGTCTAATTCGACCTCTTGTCACTACCTCTCTGAGGTTAGGCGGGATACTTACTGAATACACGTTGTTTTCGTACTCATGCTACACTTGCTGTGCATTTTTGTTGCACAGGTACTTTCATAGTGATGTGGCTGGTTTGGAGACTTAGGCGAGCTGCATCATTCGAAGGAGATCCGCAGTTGACAGAGTCTCCCTCATATTGTATTTATTTTCATTTTAAATTCCTTGTCCAATTCGTATTTCGGACGAGCTTTGTAGTATTTTATGAAATTCTTAGACTTTGCTCATGCACTTCTGACACCGGGTTCTGGGATGTGTATGGGATGTATTTTATAAAAAATGTAAACTGTCGTATTTACTTAGCGGATTTTGTTTAGTTATTACATAATAAGTTAAAGGTAATGATTTCAAAAATGTTAAAACAGGAATTTATTTCAACTAATTAATGATTGGCTTGCCTGACGATGGTGTCCGGCGCCATCACGCCCTTAATAAATTTTGGGTTGTGACACGGTTAGATGATAATCTAGTGATTGGCTTCCTTGGTTCTTGAAGATTGGTGTAAGATTGGATGATTAGAATGTTAGGTTTCTTCCTTCTCTCTCTAAAATGTTCTTACCTCTCTCTAAAAAATCAGATTTTACCTTCTAAAACGACCCCCCAAGGCCTTATATCAAAATAAGACCGGATATAAAAAATTTCAAAAATGACCCCTGAAGTCAATTATGGAAGGAATAATGACCCCCAAGGCCTTATCGCATTTTCGTACGATAAGTTTCGTCGTAAGTTAATCGACGTAAGTTTGAGAATGAGGTTATTGAGAGATTATAATTATTGTACTATTTCAAACAAGTAATAAGTAAATCCGCGAAGGTAAGAGGCTCAGCGAATCAAAGAAAATCAATTTCGTCGAAATTTGACATTTTGCAGTAAAATATAGTCTAAGCTATAATACCCCGTATTTATGGACTAGTGCCATACAAGGTACCCCATAGCCATAATAGTAAGATGTACAAAGTGTATTAAAAGTGAGTAGTATTTTAAGTAATTTGAGATAAATCCTAATTATACGAATAATTAGGTAATTATTGGTTAATGAGAGATTAACAAATTAATTAAGGAGTTAAGTGGATAAATTTGGATAAGACTAAACCCCTCCCCAACATGGCAGCAAACCCACCCCTAATAAATGACTCATAATGTCATTTGGTGATGTGGTAATGTTTGAGAACTCTTTGGTTAAAGTATTAGTATTAGACATAATCTATAAAATATTCTATAACTTAAAATATACGTTGGATCTTAAAAATGGATAACTCTTTTACCAATTATAATCTTGATTCATAGACTTGCTTAAGCTCATAGGTGAAGCTCAACAATTTCAAGAATTACCTTATTCACTACAAGACTTTTAATTCACAAAGGACGTGAATTAGCATTTAGCAAATTAGAAGATAATGAGCAAATAATTTCATACAAAGTTACAATGCGTAATAGCAATGGGATTTTGCGATTCTAAGGGAGTATGGTGCAATCTTTCTCAAGAATATCATACGGATATTTCCTTACTTCGATCTGCCATTACGCGTTGTCGCAATCAACGATGTTAGAGGAATTATTAAGAGAATCAGCTCAAGTATGTTAAGGATAATCCTTCATTCTTTTGGCATGATCTAAGTAATGATACGTAAACGTAATGGTATTTCATAAAAGGTTCTACTCTTAGCAGTTAAGGATGTCTATGTTATTCATTTCCGTAAAATGATACTCAAGCATGTGTAAGTATGTATCTAGTCCCTATTGAGGTATATGATAGAGATGTTAATATTTTTAATATAGTGATACATGCATCTTAATGCATTTTTCTACCGTGCTAAGGCCGGTCGGGAAGTTACCACCGGTTGAGCAGTTATGTATCATATCTACCACCGGTTGGGAAGTCATATATATTCATTTACCACCAAGCTACGGCCGGTCGGGTAGTCATGCATTTGCCACCGAGCTACGATCGATCGGGCATTTATACATTTACCAACGCGCTACGGCCATTCGGGCAGTTACCACTGAACAGTTGGGCAGTCATGCATCATACGATATGGATAATAGTATCAAAAGGCAGCATTATATTTATAAGTATAATAAGTATACATATACGGTGGCACTTAAGAGATTCAGGTTGATTTTTATATGTCTTTAAAGTAATGTGAACTTATTGATATGTTCAGTTCTGCCGTACATACTCAATACATTATTTGTACTGATGCCCTTTTGTTGGGGATAGTGCATTCATGCATGCAGGTATAGATAATCAGGTTGACGAGCCCTCATAGTAAATGAGATTGGCATTCAGCAAAGGATCTAAGACTCCCATTCGGAGTGCAGCCGAGTCTATGAGTCATCGTGCCAGATATTTTCTAAAGACTTATGGGTAGGTCGGTACCCTATCCCATTTGATCTCAAATAATCTTAGAGGCTTTTTAGACAAAGGTTCATTTTGTACAGTATGTCAGAGGCCTTGACGGCCCATATATATTAATTTTTTAAGAAAATTAGTTCAGTGATACAGTATTTTCCCACTTACAGTTGTACATTATGAGTTGTGGCCATGTGGGCCCATGATAATTACGAAAGGAAAGAGTTCAGATAATTTGACCTATGTATGTTCTAGTTTTGGTCGAATGATCATAAGTTACAGAGTGGTTCGCTCGGGCCAGTGCGGCACCAGGTTCGAGCTACGCCTCCCTAGGTTTGGGGCGTGACAAATAATTACTCGAGACATCGAGTCGTATTTGTTTGACTGTTTTATGTTTTAATTAATGCATCATTACTTTTCGTTTATTGATATTGTTATCTTTCTACATTCTTTTTCAGCATAACTATGACATATCCTGATGAACATATGACTATGACATGTAATGAGACAACGCAACATAAGGAAAGTGGTTCAGAAGATTGGGAAGATGATCTAATACCTGAGAAAATTGTCAAAGAAGTAGAAAATTTTGAGATCAAGAAAAAATCCAATCTGGAAGAACTTGAGGAAGTTAACTTAGGGATTTCTTAAACAGTCAAAGAAACTCGCATTAGAATTCATCTATCACCATCAGATAAGGAAGAGTACATCATATTTCTAAAGTAATATCAGCATATTTTTGCATGGTCCTATACTACTACGTTAAGCACATCCATATTGGCTCACTAGCTACCTACCAACCCTATGTGTCCGTCGGTAAAGCACAAGCTCAAGAAATTCAAGCCAGCTATGAGTTTAAAGATAAAAGAAGAGGTTACAAGCAAATAAAAGCTAAGGTACTTCGGGTGGTCGAGTACCCAACTTTGCGAACCAACATTGAAGGATGGGAAAGTCAAGGTGTGCGTTGACTATCTAGATCTGGATAGAGCAACTCCAAAGGATGATTTCCCGTTGCCCAACATACACACACCGATCGACAACTGCTCCAAACATGAACTCCAATCCTTTGTATATTGCTTCGGTACCTGGATCTGCACACAGAGGTGCAGGGAGTAACGTGAGTACGCCAACTCGGTAAGTAATGAAAGTAACTAAAAACTTGAGTGTAGTGACGAGCATTTATAAATCATGTAAATCCATATAATAAGTGACTATGGAAATAAGTAAATCAAGTCAGGAATTTACATTTCCGAGTATTTCATAAAAATCCAATTTCCATTTAAAAATATTGTATAAAAACATTTATCCAACATTTATCATCAGAGTCTCAGTGTAAAGAAGAGAGAAAAATAGTAGTTTCATAAAATATAAGCCCCTCGGGAACAATATCACTCACAATAAAGCCTCTCGGGCAAGCCTCTCAGTCACCCGTGACACTACTATCAGTATCTCATGCTCACACTAGACACTCGTACTCAGAAAGTACCATGAATACACACAACTGCTACAACGGGTAGCCTGATTCAACACATGTATCTATACCGCTGCGGCGTGCAGCCTGATTCTTATAACAACGCCGTGTAGCCCGATCCATATAATAGTCGATTGCGCCCACTGGGGGTGTACAGACTCCGGAGGGGCTCCTACAGCCCAAGCACTATATTTGTTGCGGCATGCAGCCCGATCCAAAATGTATATTGTTGCGGCGTGCAGCCCGATCGTTATATAACATATATTGATGCGGCGTGCATCCCGACAAATATATAATCTATATTGCTGCAGCTTGCAGCCCGATCCATATGTAATATATAACATATATATTGTTGCGGCGTGCAGCCCGACCCATAACTATCCTCACATACTCGGCTCTCGGCCTAGACATATATATTGCTGCAGCGCGCAGCCCGATCCTTAACTATCCTCACATACTCGGCTCTCGGCCTGACTCAGTCGTCCTCAAAATCCACTCGGGCAATTCATCTCAACTAACGGGACTCAGCCCAAAATACTTCTCAGAGTTTCGAAGCAGTGTGATAATAGTGAAAATAACAACAAGTGGTAAACATGACTGAGTTCACAGATGTTCTATCAGGATAGTGGTAGAATAGTGTAAAAGTACCTCTGAGGGTCTAAACAGGTCGGCACAAGGTCCCAAACATGAAAAATACCCTGAGGACCTAAATAGGTCGGCACGAGGCCCCGAACATGGAACATACCCCTAAGGTTCTAATTAGGTCGGCACGAGGGCCAAACATGGCTCACAGCCCATAAACAAGTAAACTTTCGAAAGACAGGATGTCGTAGGGTTTCAAATCGAATACGCGGCTTCATAGTCGCTACGGGACAGACCAAGTCACAATCCCTATCGGTGCACGCCCAAACGCTCGTCACCTAGCATGTGCGTCACCTCATTTACCAAAAAAATATCAAATAATGGGGTTTCATACTCTCAGGTTTAGAGTGTCAATCGTTACTTACCTCAAAACAGCCCAAAATCTACTCCGCGATGCGCTTGCCCCTCGAATTGCCTCCCAAATGCTCTGAATCTAACCAAATTCAAATTAACATCATCAGTATATGCTAACGGAACAAAACCCAATCGAAAGATATAAATTTTAACACAATTCTCGAAATTCGGCCAAATCCGAGCCCCGATCCCACGTCTCGGAATTCGATAAAAATCACAAAACTAGAATCCTCATTCCCTTATGAGTCTACCCATACCAAATTTACAAAAATCCGACCTCAATTGCCCACTCAAATCACCAAAAGAATTATCCAAATTTTCCTCCCATTTTCCCCAACTTTTCTACTTTAATTCCTCAAATCCCAAGCCTTCCGTCACAAAATAACATAGAAACGAGTTTTTAATCCGGGAAAAATACCTCCACTGAAGACTCTCGAATTCCTCCTTCAATTTGCTCCCAAACTAGATCAACCCGCATGCAAAAATGGAAGGAATGCCCAAAATTTCGCGGAGGCACCTATTTGTACTTTCTGTCCAGTTAATCCGCACCTGCGGACTATTCTTCGCACCTGCGATCCCAGGTGCGCACCTGCAGAAATCCACTAAAAGTCCAATTCTCGCACCTGCGGCTTCGTAGGTGCGGCCCATGCCTCGCACATGTGGCCTCCTCCAGCCTGGCCTCTTCTCGTACCTGCTCAATGACTTCTGGACCTACGGCCATCGCACCTGCGGCTCCCCTTCTGCAGGTGTGGCTACACCAACAAAAAGACCCTAGCGGCAATTTTGCTGCAAATTCCTAAGTCCAACCATCCATTAACCATTCGAAATCAATCCCGATCCCTCGGGGCCCCAACCAAACATACCAACACATCCCATAACCTCATTTGAACTTAGTCGAGCCTTCGAAACACCAAAAACAACTAAAAAACACCAAAATCACATCAAATTCAAGCCTATGAACTTTGAAACTTCTATATTTCGCCAATTATGCCGAAACCAACCAAAACACATCTAATTGACTTGAAAATTTCAACACATATCCAAAATGAAATTACGAACCTTCTCCAACTGTCAGAATTCCTTTCTGACCGCTATAGCCTATTTCCCACTGCCGACCGAAAATTGTCAAAAACTAATTTTCGCCAATTCAAGCCTAATTCTACACCGGACATCAAAAATTTATTCCAAACAAACTCCTAAGTCCCAAATCACCTAACGAAGCTATCTGAGCCATAAAATTGACATTCCGAGGATGTTTACCAATAAGTCAACTCCCAGTTGACTTTCTCAACTATTAAGCTAATTTAAGAGACTAAGTGTCTCTGTTCTCACCACGACCACTCCGAACCCACCGACCCAATACAACATAAATAGGCTAAGAAACATATGATAAAGCAGAAATGGGGGAAACATGGCTAATCTCACGGAACAACCAGACGGGTCATTACATCCTTCCCCTCTTAAACAAATATTCGTCCTCGAACGGGTCTAGAAACATACCTGGAGTCTCGAATAAGTGAGGATATCTGCTCCGCATCTACTTCTCGGTCTCCCAAGCGACATCCTCTCCACTGAACCTTCACTGAAGCTATATCTTTAGACCTCACCTTTCTGACCCGACGACCCAAAATAGCCACTGGCTCTACCTCATATGGCATATCACCCTAGAGTTGAACCATCCTGAAGTCCAAAACATGAGATGGGTCACCAACATACTTCCGGAGCATCGAAACATGCAACACCAGATGAATACTCGATAAGCTGGGAGGCATGGCAAGTCGATAAGCCACCTCCCCAATCCTCTAAAGCACCTCAAAAGTCCCAATAAATCGGGGACTCAGCTTTCCCCTTTTCCCGAACCTTATAACACCCTTCATGGGTGACACCTTCAGCAGCACCTTCTCCCCAACCATGAAAGACACATGTTCGACCTTTTGGTCCGCATAAATCTTCTGCCTAGACTGCACCGTGCGAAGATGCTCCTGAATCAACTTCACCTTACACAATGCATCATGAACCAAGTTTGTGCCCAATTGCCTAGCCTCGCCTGGCTCAAACCAACAAACCGGAGATCTGCACCTCCTACCATATAAAGCCTCATACGAAGCCATATGGATACTCGACTGATAACTATTATTATATGCAAACTCCGCGAGTGGCAGAAACTAATCCCATGAACCCCCAAAATCAATGACACAGGCACACAACATATCCTCCAAAATCTGAATAGTACGCTCCGACTTCCCGTCGGTCCGAGGATGAAATGATGTGCTCAACTCAACCCGAGTACCTAACTCCCTCTGCACGGCCCTCCAAAACTGAGATGTAAACGGAGTACCTCTGTCAAAAATGATAGAAACTGGAACCCCATGCAATCGGACAATCTCCCTGATATAAATATCAGCTAACCGCTCCGAAGAATAAGTAGTACCAACATGAATGAAGTGCACGGACTTGGACTTTCGATCCACAATAACCCATATAACATAAAACCTCCTCGAAGTTCATGGGAGTCCAACTACGAAGTCCATGGTGATTCGCTCCCACTTCCACTCCAGAATATCTAATCTCTGAAGCAATCCAGGTCTCTGGTGCTCATACTTGAACTGCTAACAGTTGAGACACCAAGACACAAACTCAACAATATCCCTCTTCATCCGCCTCCACCAATAATGCTATCTCAGATCCTGATACATCTTTGCGGCACCCGGATGGATGGAATACCGCGAACTATGGGCCTCAGCTAGAATCAAATCTCGAAGTCCATCCACATTGGGCACGCAAATCCGGCCCTACATCCTCATGACCCCATCATCACCAATAACCACATCCCTGGCATCACCACGACGGACCCTGTCCTGAAGAACGAGCAAGTGTGGATCATTGTACTGGCGTGCTCTAATCTGATCATAAAGAGAAGACATGGAGGCTACACAAGCCAATTCCCGCAGGGGCTCTGGTAGATCAAATCTAACCAAGTGACCCGCTAAAGCATGAACATCAAGTGCTAAAGGTCGCTCTGCTACTGGAAGGTAGGCTAGACTCCCCAAACTCTTCGCTTCGCGACTCAGGGCATCGACCACTACATTGGGCTTCCCTAGATGATATAAAATAGTGAGGTCATAATCCTTGAGAAGCTCCAACCATCTCCTCTTATGCAAATTTAGATCCTTCTGCTTAAGTAAATGCTGCAAACTACGGTGATCAGTGAAAATCTCACAATGCACTCAATATAAATAATGACGCCAAATCTTCAAGGCGTGGACAATAGCTTCAAGCTCGAGATCGTGCACTGGATAATTCTTATCGTAAACATTCAACTGTCTGGACTCGTAGGCAATCACCATACCGTCCTGCATCAAAACAGCTCCCAGGCCAACTCTTGAGGCATCATAGTAAACTGTATAAGAACGTGAAACCCGTAGGCAAAACCAACATCGAAGCTGTAGTCAAAGATGACTTGAGCTTCTGAAAGCTCTCCTCACACTCCTCAGTCCACCTGAACTGAGCACCCTTCTGGGTCAGTCTGGTCATAGGTGTTGCAATAGATGAAAATCTCTCTATGAATCGGCGATAGTACCCTGCCAAACCAAGGAAAATGCGAATCTGGGTGGCTAATGATTGTCTAGGCCAGATCTACACCGCCTCTACCTTCTTCGGATAAACCTGAATACCCTCACTGGACATAACGTTCCCCAACAATGCTACTAAATCAAGCTAGAACTCACACTTCGAAAATTTTGCATATAATCTCTTCTCCCTCAAGGTCTGAAGCACAACTCTCAAATGTTGCTCATGATCCTCCCGAGATCAGGAATACACCAAGATATCGTCAATAAACATGATGACAAAAGAATCCAGATAAGGCCGGAATACACTGTGCATCAAGTGCATAAAGGCTGCTTGGGTATTGGTCAGCTCGAACGGCATAACCAGAAACTCATAATGACCATATCTAGTCCTGAAAGTAGTCTTCGGAATGTCTGGCCCCCTAATCTTCAACTGATGGTAGCCAGAATGTACGTCAATCTTGGAAAATAGCCTGGCACCCCGCAACTGATCAAACAAGTCATCTATACGAGGCAAGGGATACCGGTTCTTCACCGTAATCCTGTTCAGCTGCCGATAATCAATACACATGCGCGTATAGAACCATCCTTATTCTTTACAAACAACACCGCTGCACCTAAAAGTGACACACTAGGCCGAATGAACCCTTTATCTAGGAGTTTCTGAAGCTTCTCCTTTAATTTATTTAGCTCCGCTGGTGCCATACGATAAGGTGGAATAGAAATAAGATGAGTGTCTGGCACGAGGTCAATACCAAAATCAATGCCCCTGTCAGGTGGCATGCCTGGCAGGTCTACAGGAAATACGTCAGAAAAGTCACGGACCACAGGAATCGAATCAATAGTGGGAGTCTCACCGCTGACATCCCTCACAAAACCAAAATATGATAAACACCCCTTCTCAACCATACGCTGAGCATTCAGGGAGGAAATCACCCTGCTAGGCACATGCTCAAAAGAACCTCTCCACTCAACCCTCGGACATCCTGGCATAGCTAAGGTCAAGGTCTTAGTGTGACAATCAAGAACAGCATGACACAGAGATAACCAATCGATGCCCAATATCACATCAAAATCGACCATGGTAAGCAACAGTAGGTCCACTCGGGTCTCCAAACCCCCAATAGATATCACACACGCTCGATACACATGGTCCATAACAACAGTATCGCCCACGAAGTCAACACATGAATAGATGTAACCAAAGACTCACGGGGCATATCCAGAAAATGGGAAAAATATGAAGAAACATAGGAATATGTAGAACCAGGGTCAAATAAAGCCAAAGCATCTCGGCAACAGACTAAGACAATACCTGCGATCACTGCATCGGAGGCCATATCATCTGGCCTGGCTGGAAAGGCATACATACGGGCCTGACCTCCACCTGCTCGACCTCCCCATCTAGGGTAGCCTCTAGCTGACTGACTACCACCCTTGGCTTCCTGGGTGGGTGGTGAAATAACTGGAGCTGAAGTCGAAGGCTGGCTCCTTAGCTGAGATGGGCCTCCAAGAAGTTGAGGAAGCTGCCTCCTCATATGCCCGAACTCGCCACACTCATAACAACTCCCTAGATCTGGAGACGAGGACTGAAAGGAACCCCTGGCACCAGAATGTCCACTAGGAGAAACATGCATAGAGGAAACCTGAATTGATGGTGCTCGAGCTGCATTGGATCAACTGATACTGCCCTGGCTGCTGCACGGGCTGTCCCCCTACCACTACCATGGCCTCGACCGCGGCCTCGACCTCTCGCCCATCTAGAGCTGATCACCCTGATCAGTAGCGCGAGTCCTCACCATCTGTGAGAGAATGAAACAACGGAAGTTTAGATTTCCAAAATCAACAAAATGGCATGACAAAGTTTAAGGAAAATGAGATTGTTCCTAAGGGTTCCGCATCCTCTCGAAGATAAGTACAAACATCTCTGTACCGATGCGCAACACTCTACTAAACCTGCTCATGATCGTTGAGTCCTATGTAACCTAAGCTCTGATACCAACTTGTCATAACCCCAAATCCTAAGCCGGCCATGATGGCGCCTATCATAGAACTAGGCTAGCCAACTATTTCAGATTATCAATATATTTCATAATTTCTCAAAATTAGGAGATTTTAAAATAGCAGAATGAGATGACCAAATTATACACTTCCCCAAAACCTGGAGTCAACTGTCATGAGCATCTAGAAATGTAAATAAGATGTACAACAAGGTGACTTGCTACTACAAAGCCTGGAGTACAAAAGACAAAAACTATGAACTGAGGAAAAAAAAGAGGTGAGTTGGGGACGCTGAGAAGCTACCTCGATCCTCGAACAACTCCAAGCTCGTTCGGAAATCAACTAGTGAGATGGTGTGGTACCTGGATCTACACACAGAGGTGCAGGGAATAACGTGAGTACGCCAACTCAGTAAGTAATGAAAGTAACTAAAAACTTGAGTGTAGTGACGAGCATTTATAAATCATGTAAATCCATATAATAAGTGACTATAGAAATAAGTAAATCAATTCAGGAATTTACATTTCCGAGTATTTCATAAAACTACAATTTCCATTTAAAAATATCGTATAAATACATTTATCCAACATTTATCATCAGAGGCTCAGTGTAGAGAAGAGTGAAAAATAGTAGTTTCATAAAATATAAGCCCCTCCGGCACAATATCACTCACAATAAAGCCTCTCGGGCAAGCCTCTCAGTCACTCGTGACTCTACTATCAGTATCTCATGCTCACACTAGACACTCGTACTCAGCAAGTACCATGAATACATGCAAGTGCTGTGGGGGGAAGCCCGATCCTACACATATATCTATACTACTGCGGCGTGCAATCGGATCCTTATAACATACGTTGTGGCGTGCATCCCGATCCATATAATAGTTGATTGCGCCCACTAGGGGTGTATAGACTCCGGAGGGGCTCCTAGAACCCAAGCGCAATATTTGCTCCGGCATGCAGCCCGATCCAATATGTATATTGCTACGGCGTGAAGCCCGATCCATTTATAACATATATTGCTGCGACATGCAACCCAACCCATATATAATCTAGATTGTTGCGACGTGCAGCTCGATCCATAAGTAATATATAACATATATATTGCTGCGGCATACAACCCGACCCATAACTATCCTCACATACTCGGCTCTCGGCCTGGACATATATATTGCTGCAGCGCGCAGCCCGATCCTTAACTATCCTCACATACTCGGCTCTGGCCTGACTCAGTCATCCTCACAATCCACTCAGGAAATTCATCTCAACTCACGAGACTCAGCCCAAAGTACTTCTTAGAGTTTCAAAACAGTGTGATAATAGTGAAAATAACAATAAGTGGTAAACATGACTGAGTTCACAGATGCTCTATCATGATAGTGGTAGAATAGTGTAAAAGTACCTCTGAGGGTCTAAACAGGTCGGCACGAGGCCCCAAACATGGCTCACAACCCACAAACAAATATAAACTTCTGAAAGACAGGATTTTGTAGGGTTTTAAATCGAATACGTGGCTTAATAGTCACTAAGGGACGGACCAAGTCACAATCCCTGTCGGTGCACGCCCACACGCTCGTCACCTAGCATGTGCGTCACCTTATTTACCAAAACAATATCAAATAACGGGGTGTCATACCCTCAAGTTTAGAGTTACAATCGTTACTTATCTCAAAACAACCCAAAAGCTACTCCGCGATGCGCTTGCCCCTCGAATTGGCTCCCAAATGTTCCAAACCTAACCAAAATCATATTAACATCATCAATATACGATTACGAAATAAAACCCAATTGAAAGATATAAATTTTAACACAATTCTCGAAATTCGGCCAAATTCGAGCTCTGGTCCCACGTCTCGGAATTCGATAAAAATCACAAAACTAGAATCCTGATTCCCTTACGAGTCTACCCATACCAAATTTACCAAAATCCGATCTCAATTTCCCACTCAAATCACCGAAAGAATTTTCCAAATTTTCATCCCATTTTTCCCAACTTTTCTACTTTAATTCCTCAAATCCCAATCCTAATCCGTCAAAAAATAACAGAGAACCGATTAATCCGGGAAACTTACCTCCACTGAAGACTCTCGAATTCCTCCTTCAATTTGCTCACAAACTAGCTCAACCCGCATGCAAAAATGAAAGAAATGCCCAAAATTTTGCGGAGGCACCTATTTATACTTTCTGTCCAGTTAATCCACACCTATGGACCATTCTTTGCACATGTGGACCCGCACCTGTGGTCCTAGGTGTGCACCTACGGAAATCCACTAAAAGTCCAATTCTCGCACATGCGACCTCCTCCAGCCTGGCCTCTTATCGCACCTGCGCAATGACCTTCGCACCTGCGGCCATCGCACCTGCGGCTCCCCTTCAGCAGGTGCGGCCACACCAACAAAAAGACACCAGCATCAATTTTGCTGCAAATTCCTAAGTCCAACCCTCTGTTAACCATCTGAAATCAATCCCGAGCCCTTAGGGGCCCCAACCAAATATAACAACACATCCCAATACCTCATTCGAACTTAGTCGAGACTTCGAAACACAAAAAACAACGCAAAAACACAAAAATCACATCAAATTCAAGCCTATGAACTTTGAAACTTCTAAATTTCGCCAATGATTTCGAAACCAACCAAAACACATCCGATTGACCTGAAAATTTGCACACATATCAAAAATGACATTAAGAACCTTCTCCAACTGCCAGAATTCCATTCCGACCCCTATGGCCTATTTTTCGATGCCGACCGGAAATAGCCAAAAACTAACTTTCGCCAATTCAAGTCTAATTCTACACTGGACATCAAAACTTCATTCCAAACACACTCCTAAGTCCAAAATCACCTAACAAAGCTATCCAAGCCATAAAATCTGCATTCCGAGGTCGTTTACCAATAAAACTCCCAATTGACTTTTTCAACTATTAAGCTAATTTAAGAGACTAAGTGTCTCTGTTCTCACCACGAACACTCTAAACCCAAACTAACCGACCCAAAACAACATAAGTAGGCTAAGAAATATATGATAAAGTAGAAACGGGGCTACTCACGGAACGACCGGCCGGGTCGTTATAATTTTCCCAATGAGAAAGTGTCGTTTATAGGGGAAGATATTGCCGAAGAAAATGATTGTTGGATGATGCTTTTGGAAAGAACCGGAAACTTCAATGGAGTGGGCATTAGAGATGTTTAATATCAAAAATCGTTCAAAATTGCCCGGTATCTGCCAAGCTCTTATTCCAGTGTACCAACAATATGGAAGAATTTGAGGCTTGCATCTTGGGACTCAGGTTGGCCATCGACATGAATATTTAGGAATTTATGGTAATTGGAGATTTAGATATGCAAAAGTACATCAAGTACTCTAGGAATGGGCCACCAAGAACACTATGATATTTCCATACCTACACTATGTGCAAGATTTGATGAAGACATTCAAAAAGATAGAATTGAAGCATGTTCCAAGAATTCAGAATGAGTTCGCCAATGCGCTGGCTACCTTGTCTTCTACGATACAACATCCAGACAGGAATTTTATTGATCCTATCCCGATAGAGATTTGTAAGCAGCCAGCATATTGTGCTCATGTTGAAGAAGATTTCGATGGAAATCCATGGTTACACGATATCACTGAGTATTTGGAGAAATGGGAATACCCATGAAATGCTACACACACTCAGAAGCGTACGCTTTGAAGATTGGCCTACCATTTCTTTCAACCCGGAGGAATTCTCTATAGAAGGACTCCTGACTTGGGACTGGTGTGATGTGTCGATGCCAAGGAAGCATCTAGGTTGCTCGAGGAGATACACACTGCAACCTGCGGACCTCACATGAGCGGATTCGTCCTAGGCAAGAAGATACTAAGGGCAGGATATTTCTGTATGACTACAGAGACAGACTGCACCAAATATGTGCAGAAGTGCCATTAATGCCAGGTGCATGCTGATATGATATGGGTGCCACCCAATCAACTCAATGCAACAAGTTCACCCTAGCCTTTCTCTACTTGGGGCATAGATGCCATCAGACCAATTAAACTCGCTACTTCTAATGAACACAAATTCATCTTACTAGCCATATATTACTTCACAAAATAGGTTGAAGCCGCTTCATATAAAGATGTGACCAAGAAGGTCGTAGCGGACTTCCTCCGGGATCGTATTATTTGCCGATTCGGAGTAACTGAGTCAATTATTACTGACAATGCTGCTAACCTCAACAGTGATATGATGAAATCCATGTGTGAAACATTCAAAATCAACCACCGGAACTCTACAACATATAGGCAACAAATGAATGGAGCCATGGAAGCCTCCAACAAAAAAATCAAAAAATTTTAAGGAATATGGTTGAAAATTACGAGCAATGGCATGAGAAGCTACCGTTTGCCCTACCCAGGTACCGTAGCATGGTCAGCGCATCAACTATGGCAACCCACTATTTATTGGTCTACAACACTGAAGCTGGCATGCATGCCAAAGTGGAGATTCCTTCCCTAAGGATCATACAGTAGGTCAAACTCAGCGACGCGGAATAGATACAGAGCTGGGACGAGCAATTGGCTCTCCTTGATGGTAAAAAAGATGAATGTGGTATGTCACGGTCAACTGTGCCAAAATAGAATGGCTAGGGATTTCGACAAGAAGGTTAGACTGAGGCAATTCACACCGAGGTTATTGGTGTTGGAGCGGATATTCCTACATCAGGACGAAGCAAAAAGAAAATTCTCACGTAACTAGCAAGGCCCTTACATGGTTCACCGAGTATTGATAAAAAGAGCAGTCATACTTGCATAGATACACGGAGAAATATTGCCAAAACCTATCAATTCAGACACCATCAAGAGATATTACATTTGTGATTGTATTTCCACTTCCTTTTGATGTAACATGAACTACTCTTGACATGATTCCCATTTAAAAAGGGGGATACAAAGGCAAACTTGTGGGTTAGGTCACATCATAATAACATCTTCATTCCCCTCTAAGGTCAGGAACCGGGGCAAGAAGTGTATCACCGGAAGTATACATTAAACTAGGGCAGAATTTTGAGAGGGTCGTCAAAATTCTGAGTTAAGAAGGTTGCAATGTCTCAAAGCATGTCACTATCTATGATTCGACTAAACTTTTTACTTTTGTTCAATATTTTTTAAAGAAATTGCATTACTTACAAATGATATACCATAAATGCATATTTTCGAATAAAACGAATTTTCTTTAGTAGCTAGATATTACCCAGGGTGACTCGAACAAGGCGTCAAGAAAGTAGCAAAGGCGAAATGAGGAATCGAGAACATGAACCGACATATTCCCCAATAACTCACGACTTCTCTTTGGATGCGGGCATAATGGACATAACAAACATGTCCACAACAAACATATGTACAATAAGAACACTATCCTCACACTGACAGAAGTCGTCGAGCAAAAACGCGTCAAGATGAGGACCATATTTCTCTCTCACATTTAATTGTTTCTTTTACTACATAGGGCTAAGCACTGCCTTCATTACTGCATAAGGCCAAACACTGCCTTTTTCCATGAGACTAAGCACTGTCTCCATTACATTGCATGAGGCTAAGCACTTCCTCCATTATTGAATGAAGCTAAGCACTGCCTTTATCTACATCGGGCTATAACACTGTCATAGTACATCACATGAGATTAAGCACTATCTACATTACAATGCATGAGGATAAGCACTACCTCTATTATTTCATAAGGCTGAACTCAACCTTTTTTGCATGAGACTAAGCACTGTCTCCATTACATTTCATGAGACTAAGCACTACCTCAACTATTTCATAAGGCTAAAAGCTTCCTTCATGTACATAGGGCTAAGCACTCCCCTCATTACATTGCATGAGACTAAGCGTTGTCTCCATCATTTTCATAAGGCCAAGAATTGCCTTGTCCCATTATCGCATATGACTAAGCATCGCTTGTTTCCTTTATCTAGCAATCAATATCAATGCATCCGCGTATTTCATGGGCGGAAATATTGTCAGCTNTAATGATAAAATTACACTTGTTATGTGCTTAATGGAGTTTATTTCATGTGTAGGTGAAGTGGAGATGGAAACGGGGCTAAAAGGATGCAAATACGTCGAAAAAAACGCGAAAGGAGACACCCGGGCGATAGCCGGGCGACAGAGCCAAACAACTTGCCCTACCTGGCGTTAGCCAGGCGTTAGGGCTGAAATGCTAGCCCTACCCTGGCGTTAGCCAGGCGTTAGGGCTGAAACGCCAGCCCTTGCCTGGCGTTAGCCACCAAACGCCAGGGTCCCCAATCGGCCAAAAATCAAGTTTTGACGGGTTTATGTGTTTCCCAAGTGAAATAGAAGTCTCCTACACGGTTAGGGTTCACCCTAAACCTATAAATAG
>ML388256.1:0-10601 GCA_005239525.1 Nicotiana knightiana | reverse complement strand
GAACTCTGTAACTTTCCTTGGGCATTTCATTTCGGGTGAAGGCACCCGGGTGGATACACAAAATATTGAGGTAGTAAAGACTTGGCCTAGGCCCACAACACCGACGGAGGTTCGTAGATTTCTTGGATTGGCGGGTTATTACAGGAGACTTGTGGAAGGATTTTCTTCCCTTACAGCACCTTTAATAAAGTTGACTCAGAAGGGAGCAAAGTTTCAATGGACTGATGCTTGTGAACGGGGTTTCCAGGCATTAAAGGACATGTTAACTTCAGCACCGGTTCTAACGCTCCCAGAAGGGACCGATGGTTATGTTATCTATTGTGATGCTTCAGGCATTGGATTGGGTTGTGTGCTGATGCAGTATGATAAGGTTGTGGCTTATGCTTCTAGACAACTAAGAAAGCACGAGAAAAACTACCTGAACCACGATTTAGAATTAGATGCGGCGATTCATGCACTAAAGATGTGTAGGCACTACTTGTATGGCATTCATGTTGATATTTATACGGATCATAAGAGCCTCCAGTACATCTTCAAGCAAAAGGAATTGAATCTACGTCAAAGGATTGGTAGCCTGTCGTATTTGCAGCCAGAAAAGAGGGGAATAGCTCGTGAGGTTCATCAACTAGCTAGTCTTGGAGTTCGGTTACTGGATTCAGGTGATATTGGAATTACTATTCAAGATACGACAACATCCTCTTTAGTAACTGAAGTAAAGGAACGCCAATACGAGGATCCTTTGTTAGTTCGTTATAGGGACACCACCCTTTAGAAGGAGAAGACACCATTTGAAATTACAGAAGATGGAGTCCTCAAATATCAAGGGCGATTGTGTGTGCCTAATGTTGCAGGGCTGCGTCGGCTGGTTATGGGAGAAACTCACTATTCTCGTTGTTCTATCTATCCAGGAGCAACAAAGATGTATCATGAAACCAGGGAAATATATTGGTGGGACGGAATGAATAAGGATATAGCAGAATTTGTTGCTCAGTGTACTAACTATCAGCAGGTTAAGATTGAGCATCAAAAACGCGGTGGATTTTTGCAGGCTATGAAGATTCCGACTTGGAAATAGGAGATAACCAATATGGACTTCATCGTAGGCTTACCTCGTACCCAGCGTAAGTTCGATTCGATATGGGTGATTGTTGATAGGCTCACAAAGTTAGCCCATTTTCTGCTTGTTAGAACTATATATTCCTCAGAAGATTATGCAAGACTTTATATCAAGGAAATAGTACGACTATATGGTGTCCCTGTATCTATTATCTCGGATAGAGGAGCTCAATTTACAGCTAACTTCTGGAGGTTCTTCCAAAAGGGATTAGGGACTCAAGTAAGTCTTAGTACAACATTTCATCCCCAGACAGACGGACAGGTTGAGCGTACTATTCAAACACTGGAGGATATGTTGCGAGCTTGTGTGATAACTTCAAAGGTAGCTGGGATGATCATCTGCCGCTTATTGAGTTCGCGTATAATAATAGCTACCATTCCAGCATTCAGATGGCTCCATACGAAGCTCTTTACGGACGGAAGTGTAGGTCTCCTATAGGGTGGTTAGATGTTGGAGAATATGGATTACATGGGCCAGACCTGGTTCAACAAGCCATAGAAAAAGTAAAGCTTATCCGGGATCGACTATTGACAGCTCAGAGTCGTCAGAAGTCATATTCAGACGTGCGGCGACGAGATTTAGAGTTCGGGGGTGATGACTGGTTATTCTTAATGGTGTCACCTATGAAGGGTGTGATGAGGTTTGGCAAGAAAGGCAAACTTAGCCCACGATATATTGGGCCTTATAGGATCATTCGGCGAGTTGGCCAAGTAGCTTATGAGTTAGAATTGCCCTTAGAGTTGGAGTCTGTCCATCCAGTTTTTCACGAATCCATGTTACGGAAGTGCATTGGCGATCCTACCCGAGTGGTGCCCACGGATGATGACAGATTACAGAGGACTTGTCATATGAGGAAATTTCTGTCGCCATCCTAGACTGACAAATCCGCAAGCTACGGAATAAGGAGGTAGCCTCCGTGAAAGTAGTTTGGAAGAACAACAATGTGGAAGAAATGACTTGGGAGGCCGAGGAAGACATGAAGTTTAGATATCCCTACCTATTTCCTCTTCCAGAGAAGGGTCCGACTGAGACGTCATAACCTCAAGGTGCGGGTACGAACTTTTGTGCTAGCTATTGTTATTGGTCATGTGAGACCATCGTCGTTATTAGNACATTCGAGGACGAATGTTTCTAAGGGGGGAAGGATGTCACATCTCGCATTTTCGTACGTTAAAAGTTTCGTCTTCGGTTAACCGACGTGAACTCGGGATGAGATCATTTTGACGTTAACATATTTATGTTTTTTCAAAAAAAAAAAAAATTAAAAATAAGTGTTATGAAGGATAAAGGGGTACACGGCTTAAAGAAAACGAGTTTCATTGAAAGTGGACAATTTGAAATAAAATACGGGTCGAGCGATAATACCCGATAATTATGAACTAGTACCATGCAAGGTACAATATGACCACGGCATTATAATGTATAAAGTATACTAAAAATGAGTAGTAATTTCAGGTAATTTGAGATAATTTTTAATTATGGAGTAATTCGTTAATTACCGGGTAACGAAACATTACCTAATTAACTAATAAGTGGATAAAGTTTAATAAATCCACCCCTCAAAACGTGGCAGTCAGCCACATTGTAAAGAAATGACTAAGTCATCTCTTTGATAGGTGGCAATTAAGTATCAATAAAGAGACTTCATTTCTTATAATACAAAAATCTTATCATTAGAACATTAGGAAAAAAAGAAAAACATTACCAAGCTTTAGCAAAGCTTAAGCAGTTCAAAGCTCTAAAGCTTTCAAAAATCAGTAACCTTAGGACCTCTCACAATTCAAAAAGCAGTATTATTTTACAATCAAGAGGACGTTAGCTACTTCAAAGCTTTCAACAATTAAAAACGATGGAAACAGTGACGATTGGAGCTCCTACAAAGAATATTATACGAATTTTTCCCTACTCCAGGTATGTTAAGGCTATCCCTTCTTTCTTTTAGCATGGTCCAAATTATACTGAAGAAACGAGCAAATACACAATTTCTATAAATTAATCTATTCATAGAAATAGTAAGGGTGTCTATATTCTTGTTTCCCTATGAGAATTATTATTATTTTCTGTTCATGGGTCTCAGAATAATACGCAGTTGGAAAAGTTTATCCGGAAGGAATATTGAGATTATTACGAGATTATTACGTACTTTTCATACATTTCATACATGTGCATTGACCCATGACCATATGACGTTATATACGCGTATATATGTATATGGGATATGGGAAAAGGTTACGGCGTTATATACGCACCACCACCTGATCAGCTGGTATATGATGATGATGTTGCCCACATTGGCTGAAATATGATTCAAACGGCGTTATATACGCGTATATATGTATGTATATTCAAACGGCGTTATATACGCGTATATATGTATGTATATATATGTATATGGGATATGGGAAAGGTTATGGTGTTATATACGCACCACCACCTGATCAGCTGGTATACGATGATGATTTTGCCCACAGTGGCCGATATGATATGATGGGATGCCCTCAGATGCTGATGATGTTATGAAACATATACCTATGCACGACATGACATTCATACGCATATGCATGATGCTAAAAGTGATTTATTATTACAGAGTTATCCAGACGTACAGGTTGAGTCAATTACTCTATATCTCTTACATGTCTCTTATGTATTTATTTATGTGCCTTACATACTCAGTACAGTATTCGTACGGACGTCTCTTTTGCCTGAGGACGTTGCGTTTCATGCCTGCAGGTGCAGGTAGGTGAACTGACGGTCCCCCTTCTTAGGATCCTTGAGCAGCGAGAGTTGGAATGCTCCACTTCTTCCGGAGCTACTTTTGATTTTGGTACGATACATTTGTATATAGATATATATGGGTATGACGTGGCTCAGACCCGTCTTTATACAGTTATGTTTCTATTAGAAGTCTGTCGACAGTATGTCTAGTTGGATAGTATGTGGCCTTGCCGGCTTCCAGTTTTGAGATGTATAGTTGTGTATAGCAGCCTTGTCGANAGTTATGTTTCTATTAGAGGTCTGTAGACAGTATGTCTAGTTGGATAGTACGTGGCCTTGCCGGCTTCCAGTTTTGAGATGTATAGTTGTGTATAGCAGCCTTGTCGACTCGTCCTACGTATGTTGTACGTATATGTATGTATGCCTTTTTGTGCAGATTTCCTTCATGTATAATGTTCTCGTAATTCAGCAGATGTTATTCAGGTTCATATTTTAGACACATGTTTAGGGGTGTTTAACAGGCAGGACTCAGGCACCCGTCGCGGCCCATCGGTTTGGGTCATGAGAAGTCGCACCTGCGAGACTGGGACCGCAGGAGCAGTCTCACACCTGCAACTGGACTTCCGCAGGTGCGGTCGCACCAGATCTGGTACACCAGTAGTCATTTTAGGCTGGTTTTTGCCTCGCTCGATGCCTGAATGGCATCTGGGCCCACTCGAGACCCCGTCCAAATATACCAACAAGTCCCAAATCATAATACGGACTCGCTCGAGCCTTCAGAATGTCCGAAACAACGCTGAATCTAAAAATCACACCCCACAACCTATTGGATCAAACTTAAGAACTTCAAGTTATTTGAGTTCGCTAACAATGCGCCGAACCTATCTATAATACTCGGAATGACACCAAATTTTGCGAGCAAGTCATAAATGACATAATGGAACTATTCCCGGTCTCGGAATTCCGTTTGGACCTCGATAACACAAAAACACGTTACAAATCTCAATTTAAACTTAAGGAAATTCTTATTTCACTATTTGGCGCCGAAATGTTCCCGGGTGATCCAAAACCCGTTCCGAACACACGCTCAAGTCCGAAATCATCATACGAACCTACTGGAATCTTCGGATCTCGATTCCGGGGTCGTTACTTAAAATATTGACTGAAGTCAAACTTGGCCAACTTAGGGAACTAAGTGTTCCTATACTACGCCAAACTTCGAACCACCCTTCTCCGCAAGTCATAAATCAGTAAAAGCAACTAGGGAAAGTCTCATTTAGGGGCACGGGGTCCTAGAACACAAAACGACCCGTCGGGTCATTACATTCTCCACCTCTTAAACAAACGTTCGTCCTCGAACGGGTCTAGAATCATACCTGGAGTGCTGAATAAGTGTGGATATCTACTCCTCATGTCCTCCTCGGACTCCCAAGTCGCCTCCTCAACTGATTGGCCCTTCCACTGGACCTTTACGGCAAAAACCCTCTTGGACCGCAACTGGTGATCCTGCCGGTCAATGATAGTAACTGGCTCCTCCTCATAACCCATCCCCTCATCCAGCTGAATGGTACTGAAATCTACCACGTGAGAGAACCAGTTCTGCTCCATTCCTTCTTCTTTTAGACTACGGGTCAGGTATCTAATTTATTCAGGTTTAGAATTCCCCATAACATTATATGAAACTCGTCCTAACAGGTTTTGAATTTCTCCTCATTCTAAACCCAAACTGTTTAGGTTTAGAATTTCTTCTCGTTCTAAACCCAAACAGTTTCAGGTTTAGAATTCTCTTAAATTCTATAAAACTAGATTTCTTGATCAAAACGCTTCTCCATCCTTAACTCTCTCTAATTCTCTTTCGTCTTTAGTTACAAGAAAATACCTGTACTATATATCCTTCAAGCTCCGCTCTTTCTTTTCTACTGGTTTTTTTCTTTTTGGTTTATTTGACGAACAATTAAGTACTACACAATGCTGACGGTAGATGATTTTGTGGGAATGGAATTTAAGCCCAATATGCTGTGACCAAAAGGAATGCTTTGAAAATTTGTACTTTGGTGCAATTATGGGCATTCAGAATGGGATCAGAGTTATGTTTTGCACTGGTCAAACTTCAACACTAATGTTAAGGTAGTAGTTAGTAGTAGTCTTTCTCAGTAGTTACTAATTTGTAGTAATATATTGGACATGTTTAATGTTTATCTATTCGAAGGAATTCTTTTCTGAATATATAGGTTTCTAATATATGGGACAACTCCTACTTTTATGTATTACATATTCCTAGTTTTTAGGCTTAATATTCCCATGTTATAACTGGTGAAAAGTTTCAACTTCTTTCAATTTGAGAAACATTATATGTCACTCCATTTTTAAAATTTTACATTACTTGTTGATAAATAATTATGGTTCAATTTGTAAGATGTTTTAATCTAAATATTTGAGTCTTCTTTTAATCAATTCCTTGGAAATAACTCGAAATTCTTTATTGTTCCATAAAAACACATCATTGGTAACAGCAACAAGATTAATTTTTGGGTCTAAAATGGAAACTTGTCTGGTTCTGGATTTAGATTCGAATTAGATGCTGGACTTATTATCTCCGCGCAATATATTTCCGTATCCGGAAGATGAAAGTAGCAGAGATGAGGATGCTGAGATAGATGTGTTTGTTGGATATATACTATTAACCATGAGTTTGGTTTGGATATAATATTTATTATGGAACAATTATTTATTCAATTTTAGTAAAGTTTTAAATAGATCATATATTCGTCTGTGTCCTTTACTTATATAGTAGATGATTTAGTGTATAGAGTTTAGCTTATACACGGAAGATTAAATCATCGGTTCTTATAAGTATAAAGTTTGAGTTCACAATCTAATGATGGAATTGGACAAACCATCATGGATGATTGTAGCACAAGATTAAATATAATTTATCTTGATTATGGGAATGGTTTAATTCTAACTTCTTGTGTTAGTACATTTTGTATGTATTGAACGGACCAAGTAGAGATAAGTATTTTATACAGACTTAATCAAATAAACTCTCTAGCCATTATGTACTTATACTCTTAATCTTGATATAATTATTATTAGCTGTGTATATTATTATTGTTTTGATTTATTCAAAGGCGAGATTCTTTCGCGGGTCAATATGCCTGGTAAATTGGATAATAATAATGTACATTGGCGAAGTAATAGTTAGTTGATGGAATCCATGTCTCGGTTTAGAGATTGATGATACACCTTTATGAAAGCTTATAAGTTTTCATGTGTAAACCCGGTCGGTGGATTTTGTATCCGACACATGAAATAAGTTAAGCGGAAGTCTAAAGGAAATAATCAATAAATTAAATTATCAGTAATTTAATTTAATTGATTAGTATCTGAATCTTAACATGAGAAGTTAAATAAGATTTAATGGATGAATTTCAAAATTGAATAAGGAATGCAATTACGAATTTTTAGTGGAATAATTCGTAATTAATTATGGTAGATATTAATTTCGAAAATTAGAAATTAATTCCGTAATTGGAGCCTTGTTAATTAAATTTGTGGTCCCTACTGTGCCTAAGTAATAGGAAATAAAGAAATCTTTTTTCTGGTGGAAAGAAAAACCCAACAGGTTTTGGAAAATGGTTTTAACCCTTAAAACTTGTGCTATAAATACATAAGGTTTTCCACCTATAAAAGAGAGATAGAGATGGCCGAAATTTTCAGCATATTTTCCTAGAAATTTCGCCCACACGAAATTGCTATTTCCGGGTATTATTTGGGTAACACAGTAGAAGACCGTGGAACGTTCGAGGATCACGATTGTGCGGGTGGTGGAGATTCCATTGAGAAGTTATGAAATTGAAGACTCACGCGAAAAACAGATATGTTCACGCTTCTAGAGATAACCCGTAAAACCCCGTTTATGTTAGTTGTCTAGATTACATGTGATTTTGATATTGGGATTGCTTCCGCTGCGTATAATAATCCATCAATTGGTATCAGAGCCCACTCACATCTGATTAGATAACTAAAAAATTTCATGAAACAAGAATAACGTGTTTATGTGCATTTTTGAATTACATGTATATGTGGTTTTCTGAAAAACTGCACTGCTGTTTTGTGAATTAACTGTGCAAAAATTTTGGGGTACTCTTGTAATCATGAGATATCTGTTTTCTTATTGATATTTGATTGAGATTATCTGAATATTTTGGGGTAAACCCTAGAAAAATGCAAAACCTGTTTTTGACCGAATAACCGATATTTTCGGAGGTCAGCGAACTTGACGGACTCCGATTGAGCTGAAATTTGGTGGGTCCATTGGAAACGATGTGGTGAGAAAAACTCACTGCTCCTGCAATGAATCATGGTGTTTTTTGGCGTTTTGAGGTCGTTTCAACCATGTTTTGGGCGTTTTCCTATTTTCTGGAAATTATTTCTTAATAATTTTAATTCGTTTTTAATTCAATGGTGGGGGGGGATGACTCCCCATGGTCCCCATGATTAAATACTGGTCATATAATAGGTTCACACATTGACTATTAGCAAATAGATGTATTGTTGTTGTATTAAATTCAATAATAGAGGTGTAGGATTCTATTGACTAGGTCTTACAAGGTATAATTGATACTTCATGGTGATATAATTATTTTGTAAGAAAGTGAAATTCTCTATTTGATATCCTGGATGACTAATGATTGTAGCGTTTGGCATATTTGTGCATAAAGAAAAATTTCTCAAATTTTAGTTTATGTTTTCATGCCCTACGTAATTACTAGTTTTGGATTTCGATGAAGATTTTTGTTCTCTGGTTGGAGGTTGTAATTAAGTAAAATATGACGGTATTTCGTATGGTTTTCGCATTATTGATATAACTCTTAAATTATGGTCATATTCTTCCATAAAATAATTTTATGAGCTATATGTAATTTCACTTGTAAATTGAGAATTTTAACAGTAATAAATAGTTACCACTAAAGTGGTTTGTTTATTTGAACTCATGAAAATTCTTAATAAATTTGTACATGTGAAATTGTGTCTATTCGTGGATTGAGCATTATGATTAATAAGTATGATCCACAAAATGGTCTATTTATTTGAGTCGTTAAAATGTGCTTAATGTACCATGTGAAAATTATCCTTGATAAATCTACATTTGTGGTGGAGGTTCTTAACTAGAAAAAGAGTTTTATCTTTGGTTACTAGTGAGACCAACTCCACCCATGAGAAGGGATATTAAGTTTTTTCGCCGAATGGGAGAAAATATAATATCTTAGGTTGTGTATTTAATAAAAAGATAATTTATGTAAAAGGAGATATTATGTATCCTAGAAATAGGAAGAACATAATATATGTCTTGAGCTCATAGTATAATTACAAGGATAATGAAATCAATATCATATTTATTTTAATTCATGAAACTGTTTAAAACCGTTATTCTCTGAGTTTGATACAGACCGGTGGTCATGAATTAGACAAACAACAATTGACCTGAAACTTGGTAGGTTCATCGAAAACGATCTAGTAAGAAAAACTCACTGTTATGCAGTGAATCATGCTGTTTTTCGGCATTTTGAGGTTGTTTAAATGAGTTTTCAAGCAGTTTATTAAATTGCATTTGTTATAAATATGAAAAGTTATTCTTTATATATCGGCTATATTTGTGTTAAATCTGAAACATGATGATTTAACTTGATATGATATATAGTAAGAATACAAATAAGATGAGTTNAGGTTCATCGAAAACGATCTAGTAAGAAAAACTCACTGCTATGCAGTGAATCATGCTGTTTTTCGGCATTTTGAGGTCGTTTAAATGGATTTTCAAGCAGTTTATTAAATTGCATTTGTTATAAATATGAAAAGTTATTCTTTATATATCGGCTATATTTGTGTTAAATCTGAAACATGATGATTTAACTTGATATGATATATAGTAAGAATGCAAATCACCTGCGTTTAATCCTAAATATGCCAAAAATAATTTATTTGAATTTGGTCTAGTTTTTGGCGATCGTGAATTATCACGATCTCCGAATGACCTGAAATTCGGTAGGATCATTGGAAACGATCAGTTAAGAAGAACTCACTGTTATACAGTGAATCACATCATATTTCGATGATTCGGGATCGTTTAGATGAGTTTTTTGGAAGTTTTGACGGATTAAAATGTGATTTACATACGAAAAGTCATTTTTTCTATCATTTTATTTATGTCTAATCTGGAACATGATAACACATGTTGATTTGACATGAATTGGTATATGATAAGAATGTAGGTCATATTTTAAATTCTTAAAAAAAATACTTAAAATGGTAATTTTCCAAATTTGGTTGGAATTTTTGGATATTGTGATGTTAACGATCTCCGATTGATCTGAATTTGGTAGGTTTACCAGAAATAGCCCAGTGAACAATACTCACTGCTTTGCAGTAAAAAACGTTAATTCTAGCGTTTTAAGACTGTTTAAATTACGTTTTGAGTATTTTTTAATTATGAAACTTAATCCTCAGAAACAAATTCGTGGTTTTGATAATGTGGTGATAGGAATTAACCCCTATGGTCACCATTTTTATTTATAGTGAGATAATAAATTTACGCGTTGACATTAGGTCTTCCTCCATATCGGATAAAATTTATTATGAACCCACTGGATATAGTTACTAGTTATTGATAACTTGAATTAACTCTATATCTGAGTTAAAGGGTTGAATCAACTTTGTAACTAAAATAATATTATGATTATGTGGTGGTAGAAATATATTTCTA
>MDKJ01337698.1:0-13579 GCA_005239525.1 Nicotiana knightiana | reverse complement strand
ATATATATATATATATATATATATATCGATCCAAATCTCCTCAATGATAAAACCACCAGAACTGAGTCCGCAACTCAGAATTTGTCATGCAATGCAGTACATGGGGAAAGCTCCCGGAATACGTCTGTAGTCCCAATTTAAATATGCGATGCAATATAGGGGGAAAGCTCCCGGATCTCCATCCGTAGTCCCAATTTAAATATGCAATGCAGTACAGGGGGAAAGCTCCCGGATCTCCATCCGTAGTCCCAATTTAAATATGCAATGCAGTACAGGGGGAAAGCTCCCAGATCTCCGTCCGTAATCCCAATTTAAATATGCAATGCAGTACAAGGGGAAAGCTCCCGGATCTCCGTCCATAGTCCCAATTTAAATATGCAATGTAGTACAGGGGAAAGCTCCCGGATCTTGGTCCGCAGTCCCAATTTAAATATGCAATGCAGTACAGGGGGAAAGCTACTGGATCTTGGTCTGTATTCCCAATTTAAATATGCAATGTAGTACAGGAGGGAAAGCTCCCGGATCTCGGTCCATAGTCCCAATTTAGATATGCAATGCAGCCACTGAGGAAAACAACTAGAATGCGACAGAAACAACATACATTGCCACAACAGGCGCAAAAGCAAACAAGACCGAATGCAAAGTGCGATGATCAAATCAATACAAAGACTTAAATCACAAAAAATGGTGAAAACTCACTCATAAGAAGTAGCCACTGAAAGGAATGCCAAGCACAAAGAGATGCTGCATAACGAGGGGAAAACAAGGCAAATATAGCAACGACTCTATATATTCAAGTTCACAACCAAGAAACCAAATCATCCCGGCAAGAGAGTCAGCTATAACCAATCTCACTTAGACAATTAGCTTCACTGAATAAACTCAGCTTGAACAAATTCTCAATAAATAGGCAACATCAAAGAAATATCATCAACGTGGGCGGTCATCAATTAAACCTAAGTAGTACTTAAGGGAAAATCATTTAAATCATAATGTACGACTCACGGGCATGCTTGACACCAACGTATAGATATTCCAATTACTGTTAGACAATTATAGGGCAAGATTATACTAGTTTTAGTCACATAGGCAGTGTATGAAGAAAGATATAGTATAACGGTAGGAAAGGCAAAGTCTTCATTTAAGTCAATTAAGATAAAATAAGAAACAAGGAATGCTAGGCAAGTAACTTCTAATTTGAGCAGGAAGAGATGAAATTAGAAATCAGGAATTTAGATATAACACTTTCAATTCATACACGGGGAACATAAGGACCTAAAAATCCTAAAAGAGCAATCTATTTTCAAATAAGTCCGAGTACGCACTCGTCACCTCTCGTATGCGGGCTACAATCAACATAGAAGACTCAATCCTAAGGGGTAGTTCCCCACACAAGGTTAGGCAAGATACTTACCTCAAAGACGACAACCCAGTACTCAAAAATAGACTTCTCAGGCGGGAAGGCCTCCGGACGGCTCAAAATCAACTAAAACAACTTCAAAATTCATATAAAACGTATAAGAAACTATTCTGAATAATAAAGTCTCAATCTTTACAATATTATAAAAATCAACCCAAAAGTCAACCCCCGGGCTTGCACCTAGGAACCCGACAAATTTTAAAAATTCCGATTACCCATTACGATACGAGTTCACCCATACTAAATTTATCCAATTCCGATAATATTTGGTCTTTCAAATCATGATTTTATATTTTAGAAGTTTTCTTTCAAAACCCACAATTCCCTCAACCCAAAACACAAATTAAATGATAAAAACAAGAACTAATTCATGAAATATAATTAATTCTAGTGGAAGAACACTTACCCATTCAAATTGTGTGAAAAACCCTCAAAGAATCGCCAAAAACCGAGTTCTAGAAGTCAAAATATGTTAAAAATGGTGAAACCCCGATTTTGGAAAACTTATATTCTTCCCAGATGTTTTAATGAACCGCGATCGCAGAACATTGATTGCGATCGCAGAGAAGAAGAGGAAGGATGCCCAGGCTTAAAGCACTGCGATCACGAAGAGGAACAATTGCCACTGGCCAACACGCTCTATGCGATCGCGAAAGCACGTGTGCGATCGCGTATGAGAAGTTACCTGCTGCCCAAAACGCTACACTACGCGATCACTAAGCATGGAATGCGATTGCGTAGAAGAGATAATCGGATGCCCTGCTGGAACACTATGCGATCGCGATGTTGTAGATGCGATCATGAAGAAGGAGAAAGTATACTCTGCGATCGCGGGCGAGTATGTGCGAACGCATTGAAGGAAAATCTGGGCTGCTCAACGAGACACTATGCGATCGCGACTACCCCTATGAGATCGCATAGAAGGAAACCAAAAGGCAGGTACATCAGTAGGAAAATAAGGAAATTTGACCCGAACCCCATCCGACTTTCACCCGAGGCCCCCGAAACCCCGTCTAAATGCACGAACAAGTCTTATAACCTAACACGGACTCGCTTGAGGTTTCAAACCACATAAAACAACACTAAAACGATGAATTAAACAAAAAATCAATGAAATTCCTCAAAACTTCTTTAAACCTTAAATTTTGCATTTACGGTCCGAATCACATCTAATGAAGTCCGTTTCTTACCAAACTTCACAAGTATGGCACAAATATTATGTTGAACCTGTACCGGGCTCTGAAACCATTCAAAGCTATGAATATGGGGTTCAAGTTAGGGTTAAGACCATTTATTGATGTAGGTGGAACATTTCTAAAAGGAAAAGTCAAGGGTCAATTGCTAGTTGATGTTGGACATGATGCACAAAACCACTTTTATTCTTTGGCATGGGAAGTTGTTGATAAGGAAACAAAGCATTCTTAGAACTGGTTCCTACAATTGCTTCAGGGATCTCTAGACCTTTAGGAAGGAGAAGGAATCACCTTCATGTCAGACATGCAAAAGGTAATTTTTCTAAATTTTTACTTCTGAATCACCTTGATTCTGTCCAATTTCTACTTCAGAATTTTTTTCTTTCTGTTGTCAACTTGATACTGTCATCTACTTATGTTCAAGGATTAATTGAGGCAACTAAAATTGTTCTACCAGAAGCACATCATAGGTATTATGTTAGACATATCGAGGCTAACTGGTGCAAGACATAGAATACTAGGGAAAGTAAAAAAAAATGCTTTGGTGGTGTTCATGGTGCACTTATGAAGAAGACTTCAAAGACCAACTAAGCAAGCTAGGAGAGTTGAACAAAGATGCAGCAGAGAGTTTATTGAAGTATCCACCACAGTCTTGGTGTAGAGCTTATCTAGATACAGTTTGCAAAAATCAGCTAGTTGACAACAATTTGACTGAATCATTCAATTCATGGATTCTGGAAGTAAGTCAAAATCCAATCATTAAGATGTTAGAAGACATAAGACTCAAAGTTATGAAAATGATGAAAAAACATAAAGCTGAAGCTAGTATATGGAGCAATGAGTACAGTCCAAAGAGCCTAGAACTATAAAATGAATTCATGGAGATTGCTCAAGTGTGTAAAGTTAATTCCAATAGAGAAGGAGGATATGAAGTTAGTGAAGGGTCTGACAAGAATTGTGTCAACTTAAGCATAAAGAAGTGCACCTGCAGGGCATAGGACCTTACAGGAATCCCATGCCCTCATGCTATTAGAGCTATACTTCACAACAGGGGTTACCCTTTGACAGAGAGGCACTGGTGGTACAGTAAGGAGGCATTCCTACTTAATTATAGACACAAGATCCAATCTGTTAGAGGAGAAAATTTTTGGAAAATTGACCCATCACAAGCAATGGAGCCCCCAAAGTTGGTGGAGTTGGCTGGCAGGCCAAAAGTTAAGAGGGAAGGGCAGAAGGATGATGCAGTTAAAAGGCAAGGAGTGTGGTCACAGTCCAGAAAAGGTAGAGTCATGACTTGTGGAAAATATGGTCAACCAAACCATAATGCAAGAACTTGTGCTTAGGTAATCCACAATTTGCACATATGCTGAATTGCTACTTACTTTTGTTATCTAATATGCCAAACTTATTTATGTTCTCTAATATGCTGAACTTGTTTTTAATAGAAACCAAAGGGAAATTAACTAAGCAAGGGAAAACAACCTTTGAGAAGGACAATAACTTTGTTAGATTTTGAAACAGAAGATGAAATACACTGTTCAACACCACAAATGACTCAACCAAGTCAGGAAAATGGATTTAGCTTCATGCGTACACCTAGAGTTGGTCAATCAAGTATGGAAAATGATGAAGATATTGTGGTTAGGCCAAAAGTGATATCAAAAGTGAGGACAAGACTTCAACTGAGGCAGCAGGTAAACTTACCAGCTGGGACAAGATCAATCAATTTTACTGGTGATCGCATTGGTGTTAGTGAGCCCATAGACCTTCCATATTCACCAACAGGCCTCAAGTGGAAGGGTAAAGCAGCTACAACTTCAAAGCAGTTAGAAAAACAAAGGCAACAGAAGATTGGGAAGTTGAAGATAAGAAAAGGAAAATGATCAAGTTCTATGTAGTTTTGTGTATATTTTGGGATATAATTACTGCAAACTTAATGACAGTCTCCTGTTTAATGTTATGATAATATTGGTATTGGTAACTGAATTGGATGTCATACTATGATTTAGGTTGTGTTAGTTTTTGGGATTATAGTTTGACATCCAATCATCAGTTTCACCTACTAACTTTACTATTTTTGGTGATATGTAATTACTGCATTGACAGTAATTCTGATATGTAATTACTGCACTGGTGATAACTGTCCAGTTTTTATTGCATTGATGATAACTGTCCAGATTTTACTGCATAGGTGATATGTTTTAATTTTTTATTGTTAGTGAATTGCCCAGTTTTTTACTACATTAGGGTCTGTTTTAATCTGTATTAAGCAATAACTTCCAGTTTTTTCCTCTGCGTTAAGTAATAAATCCCCAGTTTTTTACTGCATTAGAGCCATAACTGCCCAATTTTTTTGTTAAAATCCACATTATCCTATTAAACTGGGCATTAACATGCAATATGAAGAACTTGTAAGGACCCGACCGATCGTTTTGAGAATTTAAGCTCCGTTCGGTGGCGTAAGGTCTTGAACAAATTCACATTAGGTACACCGACCTGGTGCGTGGTTGGATTCAGTTACGAGATAATCCGGAGTCGAATTGGGAGGAAAATTTCAATTTTTGAAGCTTTAGTGATGGAAGTTGACCAGAGGTTTGACTTTTGTGTAAACAGCCTCGTAATGAGTTTTAGATAATGCCAACAGCTTCGTATGGTGTTGGACTTAGGCGCGCGTCCGGGGATTGGTTTTGGAGGTCCGTAGAGTAATATGAGGTAATTCGGCGAAAGTTAGAATTTCGGCCGATGGGTGAAATTTTGATATCGGGGTCGGAATGGAATTCTGGAAGTTGGAATAGTTCGTAGCATCATTTGTGACGTGTGCACAAAATTTCAGGTCATTCGGATATGGTTTGGATGGTTTCGGCATCGTTGGCGTATTTTTGAAGTTTAGAAATTCTAGGCTTGAATCCGAGATTTATTCGGTGTTTTAATGTTGTTTTGGGTGTTCCAAAAGTTTGACTAAGTTGATGCATTGGTATGTGACCTATTGGTGTAATTTGTTGAGGTCCCGTGGGGCTCGGGATGGTTTAGGACGATTATCGGAAAGTTTGAAGTTTAGAAATGCAACTGGTGATGCTGTTCTGGTGTGGTCGCACCTGCGGATAGGGGACCGCAGGTGCGGAAAATATCACGCAGGTGTGAGAATAAGCGAAATGGGCAGCCTCCACAGGTGCAAAACTTTGGGGCGCAGGTGCGACACTCGCATGGGCGATTCTTGGGCGCAGGTGCGGTTTGTGTTTCGCACCTGCTATTGCGTAGATGCGATTAAGTGGTCGCGGGTGCGGATGTCCTGGGAAGATTCTTATAAACGAGGGTTAGGCATTTATTCACATTTTTGAGCTTTGGACTTCGGATTTGGGAGCAATTTTTGGGGATTTTCAAGCTAATCGAGTGGGTAATTGTTCTTCACCTAGAATTTTATACATTCCATGAATTAGTGTTTGTTTTTATCATTTAAATTGTGTTTTTAGTTAGGGAAAATATTAGTTTTTGAAGAGAATTTTCAAAACGATATTTCATGATTTGAGGGACGAAATGGTATCGGAATTTGGTAATTTTTGTATGGTTGGACTCATATTGGGATGCGTGTTCAGATTTTTGTAAAATTTGACGGGTTTCGAGGTGCGGGCTCGGGGTTCTACTTTTGGGTAGATTTTTATAATTTTGTAAAGATTGAAACTTTATTATTCGGAATAGCTCCTCATACGTTTTATGTATATTTTAAAGTTGTTTTAGTTGATTTTTGAGCCGTCCGGAGGTCTTTTCGCCCGAGAAGTCAATTTAGAGTACCGGGTTTTCGTCTTTGAGGTAAGTATCTTGCCTAATCTTGTGTGGGGGAACTACCCCTTAGGATTGAGTCTTCTATGTTAATTGTAGCCGTGTACGCGAGGTGACGAGTGCGTACTCAGACTTATTTGCAAATAGTTGGCCTTTTAGGATTCTTATGTCCTTATATTCCCTGTGTGTGAAGTTGTATTTGTTATATCTGAATTCCGATTGCTAGTTCATATCTTTCTTCTTAAATTAGAAACTACTTGCTTAGTCTTCCTTTGTTGCTTATTTGATCTTAATTGAATTAACTGAAGACTTTACCTTTTCTACCGCCGTGCTATATCTTCCTTCATAAACTGCCTATTTGACTAGAATTAGCATAATCTCGCCCTATAATTTTTTAGCCGTGATTGGAATATCTATACGTTGGTGTCACGCATGCCCGTAAGTCGTACATTGTGATATATATGATTTTCCCTTAAGTGCTACTTAGGTTTAGTTGACAATAACCCATGTTGGTATTTCCTTGGTGTTGCCTATTACTGAGCATTGTTCAAGCTGAGTTTTATTCTTTAAAGTTGATTGTTTAGGCGAGATTTGTTATAGTTGTTTCCCTTGCCGGGATGATTGGTTTCTTATTGATGACTTGAATATTGTGAATCGTTGTTATATTTGTTTTGTTTTCCCCTCATTATAATGTTTCAGTTGTGCTTGGTATTCCCTTCAGTGACTACTTCTTATGAGTGAGTTTTTACCATTCTTGTAATTCAAGTCTTTGTATTGATTTGCTCGTCGCACCTTGCATTCCGTATTTTGTTGTGTAACGACCCGACTGGTCGTTTTGAGAGTTTAAGCTCCGTTCAGTGGTATAAGGTCATAATTAGCTTCACATTATGTATATCGACCTGTGTGCGTGCTTAGCAGTTACCGGATAATCCAGAGTCGAATTGGAAAGAAAATTCTCATTTCGGAAGCCTTAAGTTGGAAGAATCAACTAAGATTGGAATTTTGACTAAACAACCTCCAAATCAGGATTTGAAGGTTCCAGCAGGTTCGTATGATGATTTCGGACTTGGGCGTATGTTCGGATCGGGATTTGGATAACCCGGGAGCGTTCCGACGTATATTATGGAAGATAGCATTTTAGAAGAATTTCATAAATCTGGGTTGAAAGGCATTTCAGTGATATAGATGTCCGTTTGGGATTCCGAGCCTGGGAATAACTTCGTATGGTAATTCTGGAGTTGGGAGCGCGATTAGAAGTGAATTCGGATGTCCGTAGGCAAACATACATCCTCAAGAATCTTCTTTTCCCATTTTCAAGTGCATTTTTTGAAATATTAATCACTACATCATTGCCCGGATTACTCTCCCTCAATTCAATGGCATAAGCATCAAGTTTGTTGTATTCATCTACAAAACTCTCATCTAAGGTCTCCAATATCATTCTTTTTGCCCTCTTTCACTTCCCATGACTCACATTTAACTCAAAAATCCTTTTCAAATCAAGTACCATCTCCCTTACCTTATACTTAGGATTATCATTTAGATTTCCCTTAAAGTAATGTGCAATGGTATTATCCTGTTGTTTTCCTTATACTATCGTTCATAAAACATGAATACATATGGGCCGTCAAGGCCTCTGAAATACTGTACAAAATGAACCTGTATCTACAAAGCCTCTAAGACTATTAGACATCAAACAGGACAGGGTACCAGCCTACCCATAAGTCTGTAGTAAAACTCTGACACGATGACCTAGAGACTCGGATGCACTCCGAATGTGGTGGAGTCTTACCGATCCTTCTCTGAATGTTAACCTCGTCTACTATGATGGCTCGTCAAACTGATTATCTATACCCGCATGCATGAATGCAGCATCCCCAATAAAAAAACGTCAGTACGAATAATGTACTGAGTATGTATGTGATGACCCAAAAGGTCATCCCGTATATTTCTATCTAATTCTGTATTCTGAGGTCGTGAAAACCTCCTTCTGTCTCACCTATATTTTTGTGCCTAACCCAGGAGTGTAGCCGGGAAGCCTTTATGTGAAATATTGATAAAAATAATAATTTTGTATTAGAAATTTGAATAAAGTTGACTTCGGTTAACGTTTTTGGTAAACAAACCCGGACCCGTGATTTGACAGTCCCGGAGGGTCCGTAGGAAAATATGGGACTTGGGCGTATGCCCGGAATGGAATTCTGAGGTCCCAAGTCCAAGAAATGAATTTTTAAAAGAAATTGTTTTCTGAAAATAAAAGAGGTTTTTAAAATTGAAATTATAGGTGAAACCTGTGGTATCGGGACCGTATCTACAGTCAAGAATAAGTATCCTCTGCCTCGCATTGATGATTGTTTGACCAGCTTCAGGGAGCTAGGGTGTTCTCTAAGATTAATTTGAGATCCGGGTACCATCAGCTGAAGGTTCGAGATTCAGATGTTTCCAAGACGGCTTTCAGGACCCGTTATGGTCACTATTAGTTTTTGGTGATCTCTTTTGGGCTGACCAATGCCCCAGCAGCATTCATGAATTTGATGAACAACGTATTTCAGCCATATTTGGATTCCTTTGTTATTGTGTTCAATGATGACATCCTGGTGTATTCCCGTAGCCAGGAGGAGCATGCTTAGCATTTGAGGGTTGTATTGCAGAGATTGAGGGAGGATAAACTTTATGCAATGTTCTCCAAGTGTGAGTTTTGGTTGCGCTCAGTAGCCTTCTAGGGACACGTGGTGTCCAGCGAGGGTATTCAGGTTGATCCAAAGAAGATAGAGGCGGTGCATAGTGGGCCCAGACCGTCCTCAACCACAGAGATTAGGAGCTTCCTTGGTTTGGCGGGATATTACCATCGCTTTGTGGAGGGGTTTTCTTCCATTGCTTCACCCTTGACCAAATTGACGCTGAAGGGTGCTCTGTTCAGGTGGTCAGACGAGTGTGAGGAAAGCTTCCAGAAGCTCAAGATGACTTTGACCTTAGCTCCAGTGTTATTATTTCCATCACCTTCAGGTTCTTATACCATGTATTGTGATGCCTCGAGGATAGGCATTGATTGTGTTTAGATGCAGGAGGGTAGGGTGATTGCCTATGCCTCGCGCCAGTTGAAGACTCATGAGAAGAATTACCCGGTGCATGATCTCGAGCTAGCAGCCATTGTTCACGCCTTGATGATCTTGCGTCATTATTTGTATGGGGTTCATTGTGAGGTTTTTACTAATCACTGTAGCCTGCAGCACTTGTTTAAACAGAGGGATCTGAATTTGTGTCAGAGGAGATGGTTGGAGCTTCTCAAGGACTATGATATCACTATTCTATACCATCCGGGGAAGGCCAATGTAGTGTCTGATGCCTTGATTCACATAGCATAGTGTTTGGGGAGTCTAGCATATCTTCCTGCAGTAGAGAGACCATTAGCACTTGATGTTCAGGCCTTAGCGGCCCAGTTGGTGAGGTTGGATCTATCGGATCCCCGCCAGGTATTGGCTTGTGTAGCCTCCAGATCTTCTTTTTATGACCGTATCAGAGAGCGCCAGTATGATGACCCATACTTGCTCGTTCTTCAGGATAGGGTCCTGCGAGGTGATTCCAAGGATGTAGCTATTGGCGATGATAGTGTTATGAGGATGCAGGGTCAGATATGTGTGCCTAACGTAGATGGGCTTCGGGAGTTGATTCTTGAAGAGGCCAATAGCTCGCGGTATTCCATCCATATGGGTGCCGCGAAGATGTATCAGGGTCTAAGGCAGCATTATTGGTGGAGGCAGATGAAAAAGGATATTGTTGGATTTGTGGCTCGGTGTCTCAACTATCAGCAGGTCAAGTACGAGCACTAGAGACTCGGTGGATTGCATCAGGGTTTGGTTATTCCTGAGTGGAAGTGGGAGCGGATCACCATGGACTTTGTAGTCGGGCTCCCACAGACTTCGAGGAGGTTCGATGCTATATGGGTTATTGTGGATCGGCTGACTAAGTCCGCCCACTTCATTCCTGTTGGTACTACTTATTCTTCGAAACAGTTAGCTAAGATTTATATCAGGGAGATTGTTCGATTGCATAGAGTTCCATTTTTCATCATCTCCGACAGAGGTACTCAGTTCACATCGCAGTTCTGGAGGTCTGTGTAGAGAGATTTGGGTACTCAAGTTGAGTTGAGCACGGATTTTCACCCTCAGACGGACGGGCAATCTGAGCGCACTATTTAGATACTAGAGGACATGTTGCGCGCTTGTGTTATTGACTTTGGGGGTTCATGGGACCAGTTTCTGCCACTCACGAAGTTGAATATAATAATAGTTATCAGTTGAGTATTCATATGGCTCCATATGAGGCTTTGTATGGGACGAGGTGTAGATCTCCGGTCGATTGGTTTGAGCTGGGTGAGGCCAGACTCTTGGGTATGGATTTGATACAGGATGCCTTAGATAAGGTGAAGTTGATTCAAGAGTGGCTTCGCACAGCGTAGGCGAGGCAGAAGAGTTATGCGGACCGGAAGGTCCGGGATGTGTCTTTCATGGCTGGAGAGAAGGCTCGTGCAGAAGGTTCACCCATGAAGGGTATTATGCGATTTGGGAAAAGGGGCAAGCTGATTCCCCGGTTTATTGGGCCTTTTGAGGTGCTTCAGAGGGTTGGAGAGGTGGCTTATAGACTTGCCTTGCCGCCTGGCTTGTCGAGCGTACATCCATTGTTTCATGTTTCCATGCTTCGGAGGTATATTGGTGACCCGTCTCATGTGTTGGACTTCAGTTCAGTGTAGCTAGAGGGTGATATATCTTACGAGGTGGAGCCAGTAGCTATTTTGGGTCGTCAGGTCAAAAGGTTGAGGTCTAAGGATATAGCGTCAGTGAAAGTGCAGTGGAGAGGGCATCCGGTGGAGGAGGCCACCTGGGAGACCGAGCGAGAGATGCAGAGCAGATATCCCTACCTTTTTTTAGACTTCATGTATATTTCTAGACCCGTTCGAGGACGAACGTTTGTTTAATAGGGAGAGAATGTAACGACCCGGCCGGTCGTTCATAGAGTTTAGCGTTGTTTTTCCCATTTCTATTTCTTTCTTGTATGGTTCAGCTCTATTGTGTTGCGTTGGGTTGATTGGTTTGGGTTCAGAGTGGTTGTGATGAGAAATGAGACACTTAATCTCTTAAGTTGGTGATTTAGTTGGAAAAATCAACCGGAAGTTGACTTATAGGTAAATGACCTTGGAATGTGGTTTTTGTGGCTCGAATAGCTTCATTAGGTGATTTGGGACTTAGGAGTGTGTTCGAATGTCATTCTGAGGTCCGGAGTAGTATTAGGCTTGAATTGACGACATTGGATTTTTGGCAATTTCTAGTCGGCAGTGGAAAATTAGCTATCGAGGTCGAAATGGGATTCCAAAACATGGAACAGGTTTGTAGGGTCATTTGGGATGTGTGTGCAAATTTTCAGGTCACTCGGACGTGGTTTGGGTGGTCGGGGCATCGTTCACGAATTTCGGAAGTTTAGAAATCCTTAGGCTTGAATTTGGATTTGATTTGGTGTTTTGAAGTTATTTTGAACGTTCTGAGGGTTCGACTAGGTTGGTATGTTGGTGTACGACTTGTTTGTACCTTTGGTTGAGGCCCTGAGGTGATCGAGATTGATTTCGGGTGATTTCGGAAGGTTGGAAGTTGGAAAAATGCAACAAATGGCTGCTGGTGCAGGCCTTCTGGTGTGGCCGTACCTGCGGATGGAGAGCCGCATGTGCGAAGGCGCAGGTATGAAAGACCTTGCGCAGATGCAGAAAGTGGAACCTAAACTGGGAGCGCAGGTGCGGAAGTTGGATCAAACATGCGGGACCGCAGATGAGTGTGGAAGGCCGCAGATGTGGGTTTTGAGTTTAAGTTTGAATCCGCACCTGTGAGGGATTTTACGCAAGTGCATTGGGTCGCAGGTGCAAGATTGCTGGGTAGACAGTATATAAGGTTGCCTTCGCGAATTTTCACTCATTTCTTCACCATTTTTGACGGATTTTGGAGCTTAGAGCTGGGATTTCAAGGGGGAAGCAAGTGATTCAGTGAGGTAAGTTACCTGGACCTTGTATCTTGTGTTTTTGACGATTATTCCATTGTTTGATCATGTTTTAGTGGAGAAATTTGGGAGATTAGGGCTTGAAATTTGAAAGTGTAAATTGGGGATTTGAAGGGCCATTTGGGTTCCGATTTTGATGTATTTGGTATATATGAACTTGTGATACAGTAAGGATTTTTGTTTTGTGATTTTTATTGGAATCCGAGATATGGGCCCGGGGGTCGGGTTTGGCCAATTTCGGGTTTGTTGATGTAAATTGGTTATTTTCGAGTGTGCTTTGTTCTTTAAGCATATTTTGATGGTATGAATCTGCTTTGAATTGATTCGTAGTGCGTTGAGGCCGAGTCGAGGGGCAAAGGTATCGCGGTGTAGTTTTTCATCCGGTTTGAGGTAAGTAACGAACCTAAATCTAGACCTGAGAGTATGAAACCTTGGTATTTCGTATTGTTTTTATAATAAGGTGACGCACACGCTAGGTCCCGTAGCGCCTACTAAGTCCCGTATTTGATTTGAAATCATATGAGATTCCGTATTTTAGAGATTTATATTATGTTTTGGGTTGTATGCCATGTTTAGGGCCTCGTGCCGACCTGTTTGGACCCCCAGGGGTATTTTTACTACTATTATCACACTATTTTTGATAGAAAATATAATCTCAGTCATAATTTGTACTTGTTTATTGATTTTTCCTGTTTATCACCCTGTTTTCAAACAATGAAAGATATTTTGGGTTGAGTCCCCGTGATTTGTGGTAAGTTGCCCGAGTGGCTTGTGAGGGTGATGACTGAGCGAGGCCGAGATCTGTATTGTGAGGATAGCGATGGGCTGCACGCCGCAGCGCTATATACATATATATACATATATATTGATCAGGTTGTACGCCGCAGTGAGATATATATTGGATCGGGCTGCACGCCACAGCGAGAGACATATATATTGGATCGGGCTGCACGATGCAGCAAGAGATATATTGGATCGGGCTGCACGCGCACCGGTATATATATTGGATCGGGCTGCACGCTGCGATGATATAGCGCTTGGGATGAAGAAGCCCCTCTGGAGTCTGTACACCCCCAGTGAGCGTAGTCGACTATGTATGGATCGGGCTGCATGCCGCAACATTTTATATATATATATATATATATAT
>MDKJ01293359.1:0-10895 GCA_005239525.1 Nicotiana knightiana | reverse complement strand
TAGGCATATTTAATCGTCGTGACCATAGTCATATAATCTACACTCGGGTGTGGCAACTCATGTACCCGACTCTAATTCAAAAATGTTAATTAAATAAACATGTTGTAAATCACGGGTACATTTCATGTGGCGCGGTTTGCAACGTCAAAAATAACAAGTGCACGTCAATCGTGACTTGTATTAAAATAATTCCATAAATATTAAAAGGCGGATAAAAAGTAAGAAAGGTAAAAGCACAATAGGTTTAAAACATGTAAATAATTAGATAATTAGGCCGAATATTAATAGTTAAGCGACCGTGCTAAAATCACAGAACTCGGGAATGCCTAACATCTTCTCTCGGGTTAACAGAATTTCTTACTCGGATTTCTGGTCGCAGACAAATCAAAACAGAGTCAAATTTCCTCGGTTTGGGATTTTAATAAATAAATGGTGTCCCGGAACACCGTAAAAAATTCGGGTGGCGACTCTGAGATCTAAAACAAAATCCTAAATCCGCATAATGTCACGTAAAGTGGAAAAACTCCCGTATCCAACCCTGTGTCGGAAAAAGGAGGTGTGACAGGTGTTACTCAGTGTATGACCCAAAAAAATAGATCTTGGTTCTATAAAATTAGATTTGTTTTAAAAATAGGATTAATCCTAGCCAATATTAATATTCAACAACGGATCTAGCACTTTTAGAGTGAATATTTAATGTGAAATATCATATAAGACTATCTTGGAGAAATGATGGAGAAATAAAGATTTTTAAATGTAAAAAGTAGCAATAAATCATAACAAATGGGTTCTAAACAATAAACGAGATCAAGATTAATGATCACCCGACAAAGATGAAATCTTCGGATATGCTTTCTAAAAATAATGGATGATAACGAGTAAATGTATATTCAGATTCTTCTTGGTTCGGGAGACATGGGTAACATAAAAGAAGTGTAAAGGCAAACTTTATTTCTATTCAATAAAGTGAGAATCTTGCACAGAGAATGTTGATGATGTTCTTTACAAAAAGTTTGATCCCTTTTTTGATGTGCATCTATTCCTATTGATAAGAGCACATATGCCTAAAACGTTAGATAGTACAAAAAAAATAAATATTCATTAGAATATTCTCTAAGGAATCTAAATCCTAAAGTTGGAGGTCACTTCGTAATGAAGACAGATGCTCGTCCTCGTCCTAAGCCATTTCGACCTCCGCAACGGTTTATCCTCCTCATCTGACCTCGGCCTTTTGGAGTCAGATTAGCACATAATAACCAAGGCTTTATTGTCGTTGACCGGGTCAAACACATAAAATAAAGTTTTCACCCATATAGTTAGTCCCTCCGCTTGTTGAGGTCGTCCTCATGGACGGGCTTGATAAGTGGATAATAATGATCGTGGTCGTCATCAAAGGTGGATGCCATGGCGGCACGAGAGCCGTGTATTTAGAACTCTTGCTGTCTTGATTTTCCTGGGTGATCTTTGGAGAGAACCTGACATAGATGAGACGTCACGGTATTTTCCATGATGACATCTGTTCCCGAAGGGTCATGTCAAAACACGTGTAGCCGCGTATTTGTCATGATGACATGACGGTTTTTGTTTGATGTGATTTGAGACCCCGAGCAAGTCTGTGTTATGTTATAGAACTTGCTTGTGTGTGTAGACGGGGTCCCCAGGGCCTCGGGTGTGTTCCGGGTGGGCTACGCATCATTTTCCCCTATTTTTGAAATGTTGGTTCTGGTGTCTGATGTCCTTCTTTGCAATTGCAAAGTGCCTTTCGCGTTCGCGTAGTGTCTGCTGACCCGCCTAATAATTCTTCTTCGCGTTCACATTCATCCTCTCGCATTCGCGAAGGTTTGCATTTTTCGTTCTTCGCCTTCGCGTCCTCCCTTCCACGTTGGCATAGCAGAAACCAGGCACTGAGTCCTGGTGGTCGTTACTCTTCGCGTTTGCGTGTTCCCCCTACACGTTATTGTAGGTTCCTGTCCTTTTTCTCTTCGCGTTCACGAGCGTGTCTTCGCGTTCGCGAAGCACTTCCTCGCATCCTTAATTTTCTTCTTCACGAACGCGACCCTTTCTCCGCGTTCGCGATGCTTTCAGACCTGGGCTAAATATAAGATTTCCAAATCCAGCTTTAGGTCATTTTATCATATTTTGACTTGTAGAGCTCGGTTTTGAGCGATTCTTTGAGGTTTTTTCAAGAAAATCGATTGGGTAAGTGTTTTTCACCTAGAATTTAATATATTCCATGATTGTATCTTCATTTTTATCATTTAATTTGTGTTTTGAGTTTAGGAAAATGGCAGTTTTTGAAGAAAGTTTTCAAAATGAAAAATCATGATTTGAGGGACGAAATGGTATCGGAATTTGATAAATTTAGTATGGTTGAACTCGTATCGGAATGGGTGTTTGGGTTATGTGAAATTTGTCGGGTTCCGAGATGCGTACCCGAGGGTCGACTTTTAGATTTTGATACAAATTGAGAAGTTATGATCCGGAATAGTTCCTTATGAGTTTTATTCGGGTTTTGAAGTTATTTTGGTTAGATTTGAGCCGTCCGGAGGTCATTTCACCCGAGAAGTTCATTTAGAGTATCAGTTTGTCTTCTTTGAGGTAAGTATCTTGCCTAATCTTGTGGGGGGGGGGGGAAACTACCCCTTAGGATTTGAGTCTTCTATGTTAATAGTAGTCTGCGTACGCGAGGTGACGAGTACGTGCTCAGACTTATTTGTGGAAATTGGCCTTTTAGGGTTCCTATGTCCTTGTATTCATTGAATATACATTTGTTCTTGTTATGATTACGTCCCGTAATTACTAGTTTCACCTTTACCTGCTTAATAAGTATCAATTGCTTCATGATCCACTCTTATTGTTACTTGATTCATATGTACCTTAATTGAAATTGTTGTCTCTTCTATTTCCATGTTATCTTTTCCCTAACTGCCTATCCTTATTGAAGTTGTAGTTATCTCTTTTGTAAATGCTCTCCCTTAATTGAGGTTATGGTGATCTTCTCGCTGCCTACCTTTATTTGAATTGGTTGTATCTCTCCCGTAATTGTCCAAACATAAAAGAAGCTTAGAAATCTTATGCCCTAGTGAACTTGCCCTTATTTAGAATTATTTGACTTGTGTTAGTTTCTTTGTTGTTGAACTGTACATTGTGGGACTATTGTTACATAGTATTATTTTCTTCCCTGTTGAGTTGTTCTTATTATGCCTAGTATTCCTTATTATGGTTATTCCTTGTGAACTAGTTCTACCGTTTCTTGTTATCGAAGGTTCTTGAGTTGATTTACTTACCGTACTCTATGTTATTGTCATTGTTGTTGTTGTACTTGTTGTGGTGATGCACGAGGTTCCTTCCATACGGTTGTTGATATGGGGTTGCACGAGGTTTCTGTCATACTGTTGTTACTATTGACATTTGCACATGCGGCGTGACAAGGCAGGATATATATATATGGGGAGGGGGGGCTGCGCATGTGGCGAGACAAGGTGGGAACATGATTATGCACGTGTGGCGAGACAAGGCGGGCATTTACTTTACTATTGCACACGTGGCGAGGCAAAGTGGGCTGTGTCAGGGATTGATTTGTGATCACTCGTGATGGCATGGGGGCATTCTTGTTGTTGATATTTGTGTAGTGGTATGCTTACCTGTGTGAGACTTATCTTTTGAAAGTTGTGAGAAAACATTCTACGTGATGTCCGTTCCTTTTTATGCTTACTAGCTGGTTTGAACTATGCTAGGACACTTGCACAAACATACACGTAGTTAAGCAGTCTTATCGGATTAAGGGGCTTCCTTGTTATTGTTGAGTATAGATATCCTTGTTTACTTGCCTTCTAAGTGAGAATGGCTCTATTTGGCGCGTGAGTTGTCATTGCGGTTATGAGGTGTAATGGGGGCACCGGATGCCAAGTGTTAGGGTTCAGGTATTGAGACCCGTGAGTTGTGATTAGCCCGAGATTCGGTACCTCGTGGATTTTATTGACTAAAACCTAATGTGAAAACGGGCGTTGTTGTTGAGTTATTACTTTTTCTTTATGTATCTGTGATTTTGGATTTTGGATTTGTTTTCGTTCAGCCTTTTGTGCCATTATTTTTGTATTCCGCTGACACTTGTTATCTTCCTTTCTTATTGCAATTATTGTATTGTTAGCCATATCGCGTAGTCTTCATGTAGATCATACTCTGTTGTTCCTATACTCATATTTGTTCAGGTTGTTTAGTCTGATAGGTGTCTTGACTATTACTCGTCACTACTCCACTGAGGTTAGTCTTGATACTTGCTGGGTACCGCTGTGGTGTACTCTTACTACACTTCTGCATATTTTTGTACAGATCCAGGTATTGCGAAGCCAGTTGATCATTAGCTAGCAACGCGGATTGCTGTTGTGGAGACTCAAGGTAAACCTGTTGCTGTGTTCGCAGGCTTCGGAGTCACCTTCCTATTTTGTATTCCACACCGTTTTTACCTATTTCCAAACAGTTGTATTTAAAAGTTGTAGCAAACTCTGTAGAGCTTATGACTTGTACTACCTGTTTTGGAAATTGTAAATTTTTATAAAGAATTCCATTTCAAAGTTGTTAGATGTTATTTATTATGGTTGTTATTAAGTAAATATTAGGCTTACCTAGTCCCTAAGGCTAGGTGTCATCACGATACTCGACGGAGGGAATTTTGGGGCGTGACATGATGGATCGTCTACGAGCCACGCCTGTTAGGTCATGTGTGTACTCCGTGAGGGAAAAATTAGGGGCTTGTTCCATGGTACACATAGCAGAACCACTAGGCAACTTAGAGAGATACTTATCTAAAACATCTACTACCATATTTGCCTCCATGTAGGTATGCTGGATGATATGATCACCCAGCTGCATGAGCAAGAACCTGCAGTCATCAACAAGATTTAAGTAGTGCGAATTTCGTTATTTTATGATGGTAATTACCTCTTTTGCATCAATATTGATCTCTAATTAATGGATAACATTGGTGTTGTAATTAGGTGTGTAAAATGAGGCAGGGCAGGTTAGAGCGGGGCTGGGCGGCGCGGGGCAAGCCTTGACCTGCTAATATTTTGACCTGCTCTGCCCTATTTAGCAGCTTTTTTCAAATTTTGCCCCGCCCTGCCCCGTTTAGGCTCTCTTGTATTTTTTTCTAATTTGTAATATTATGTTTACTTCTTTTTCTTTAATAGGAAATGCAAGAAACATAGCAAAAAAAGCTAAAAATCAAGAGAGAAATAAAAGTTGTTACAACGGAAAGAGAAGCTGAAAGTAAGAGAGCGTCACTTTGAAACTTATTGATTTGTCGGAAATCGAATTTTGCGTGGAAGATTAGAAGAACTGAAGGGAAGTGGAAATTGGAAGAGCCGATGAGGGCAGAGGGCATGAAATGTGAAATGTCCAGTTGGAAATGTCAATTGTCAAATGAATTCAAACAGGGATTGAGAAAAAGAATAAAACATGCGGGTCACTACTATTTTACCCGATCCATTTATTAGTTCGGACCTTGCCCTGCCCTAACCCATTAATTTTTTTTTAAAAATATTTTACCCTGCCCTGTCCCGCCCTATTTAAATTTACCCTTGCCCTGCCCCATTAATAGTATCCCCTGCCGTGCCCTGCCCCAATTGCCATCCCTAGTTGTAATGCTAATCTAAGGCCTCATTTGTTTTTTTTAAGATTAAGACGTTTGAATCTGAATACACATATGAATATCAACATATATATTAAGATTAATATATTTGAATCTGAATGCACGTCTGAATATTAAGATATGTATTAAGATATGAATACTAAATGATTAAGACTGTTTGATTTAAACATATGAACATTCGGAAATTAATAAACGTAAACTTCAAATGAAATACTTTTTAATCTAATATTCTATCAATCAAATATATAGTTTTTAAAATATGATAGTTGCTGGTGGTGATGGCTAACAGTAGTACTTGTGAATGCCGACTAGAGGCGGTGGTTGATGGTGGTGGTTCAGGGTAGTAGCTAACAGGGACGGATTTATAGGTATAAGTACGGGGCACGTGAACCCATGGTCTCTTCGTAAAATTAGATATTTTATGTACATATTTTTTAAAATTGGTATAATATTAACGATTGGCACCCATGCTACAAGAATGTTGAATGGTGCACTTGGTTGGAGGTTAAGTTATTTATCAAGATGTATAGGGACCAATTCCCACTTTATACATTCTTTCCTCATTTTTTTTAGTAGTGCACCCGTGTAGTAGAAATCCTAGATCTACCTCTGGTAGCTAGTGGTGATTGGTAATGGTGGCAATTATAATTGAGTATAGTGGTCATGAGTAGCGATAGTTAATAATGGCGAGTGGAAGTGATAATTGTGATTGAGGAAGATGGTGGTAGTTGATAATGATGGACGGTATCGGCTGGTTGTTGATGATGATGAGGTGGTTAGTTGTGGTAGTTGAGGTGGATGAGAATTTGGTTGTGGTTGAGAATGATGGTGGTGGGAGTGATCGTGATGGTCGGCGATGGTAGTCGATAATTGTGGCGGCTATTATTGAGGATGATGGTGGTAGTTGATAATGGTAGGCAGTGACGACATTTAATAATGATAGATGATAGCATCTTAATGAAATTAAGTCTCTGTTATAGGTCTTAATCATACAGACATATTCATACCCACTAAGTGATTGTGAAGTAAAAAACAAACAAACTTAATGATTAAGATAAAAAAAAATTAAAATTCAGACTTTAAAAATAAATGTACTTAATGTCTGAGATCTGAATGATTAAGATTCAGACCTCCACTAAGTGCAAACAAATGAGGCCTAAGGCCGACTATTAAGGAATGTAATTCCACGTGGATGCTATTTGCACTTGGGGTATTTTCAGCAAATCCCCATATCCATTTACCTTCGTGATTACGAATTATGCCCCCAATCCATTTTGTTCTAGTGTTTTTGTGGCCGCACCATCTGTATTCAATTTGAAAAAGCCTTGGACTGGCGGATTCCATTTAACATAAGTAGAAATTTCTTTTTGGGATTTACTATGTGGTAATACTAGGTGGTAATATTCAGTTGCGCAAATACAAACTTGTTTGATGTCAACATATTATGGTAACGAACACATAACATCTTTCTGTGCAAATTGCTTATGCCAAATCCCCTTTCTTCTTGTTCTGCTTTGAATTAGACAAATTTTATGGTAACGAACACATATCATCTTTCTGATGTACTTTATCTAGTATCACTGATGAGATGCTCTTCTTTCTTCTTTTTACTTTTTTTTTCCTTTGAAAAAAGAAAAATATGAAAGGACTTAGCAGTCATTTTATCTTGATTAGGGTTCCTTCGACGCCATTTATTATACTCTCTTCAGTTATATATCTTAGCTATAGTCTACTAATTTTATGAAAACTTTTGTGTTTTATAGATTTTGTACAACCAAACTTACACGTATTGTGTGTCAAATCCACGAGAAAATTTAAGAAGACTACATAAACAAAATCATAATTCGTATAATAGGTTACAAATGCAGTTGAAGTGATATGTGTGAAAAGTTTTAGATGGGCCCAATTGTACTATGATTAATGTTAGAAGTGTACATAGGTCGGGTTGGTTCAGATTTTTTAATTATCAAACTAAATCAATGGTGTCAGGTTTTTAAAGTTATAAACCAAACCAAACCAACAAATTCGGGTTTTTCAATCTTGGATTTTCTCGAGTTTTTGGATTTATTCTCGGTAAAGTCTTCATAACATAAAATATGTAACTTGTGCTCCAAATATTTCTTAAGTCCTAGTAAAAATAACTATATAATATATTTTTCAAGAAACTAACACAATAATATGAGATAAGTCATAGCATTATACTAAAATATTCAATAACAAAGATAAAACAATAAAATTACATAAAACAAATGTTGCTAATTAATAAGCCATAATGAAAATTAGCATAATCTAAAAATACTATTGTGAACAACTAATTTTTGACCACACTCAAATGTTATACCATTTTAGTGTAAATATTCTTTTTAGGCCTAATTTTGATGTTTTAAACTTTTATCTTACTCGTAGTAGATTTTATTTGAAAAATAAATAAATCCTCACATTCTTAAAGTACAATTTTATTTCTATTTATAATTAAAAAAAATCACAAATATAAATAATTAGAATTTTAATAAGTAAGTTATAGAATCTTTCTTAGTATCATATAAAGTACATGTAAATATTTAATTTTCCTATGTTGTAAGAAATATTGATTATTCTTCTTATCTCATAATTTAGTTATCTTTTAAAATAAAAGACAAACAAAAAAATCAAAATGAAGTAAAATAACGTTAAAGTGATAAAGTTTGTTTCATAACTTCTTTGAAAAAATCAGATTCTTTTACTTAAAAAAAATTAAAAAATTAAAAAAAAATCCTAATTTCCCCCACCCCTCACGTCACTATGCACACACACACCTTAGTTTCATTTAATTTTTAATTTTTATAAAAAAGGGATAAATCTTAAAAGATTCGAAAAATTATTATCCTAACTACTCACCATGATCTCCTCAACCCTACCCTTGATTTCCTCATCCTACACTCCCACTCCCACACAACATCACATTTGACCAACCACTGCATCCATCTTATTGAAGCAAAAGAAAAAAAAGGGGAACGAGAAAAAATTTGTTGTGCCATCGAGGTCCGAGCTTTGGCCCCATAAAGTTTCTAGTACGTCAAGGTTTTGTTTGGAGTTCTTATATGCTTTTGGACTCCCCAGCTGTAAAACTCACAAAGTTAGATTTCTTGATTCAACTCTTAATTGCATCATTATTTTGTTTTATACACCACAAATGAATCTTTTCATATTCTAAGTTTTGAGCATTCTATATTAATTGGCTTTAAACATTCCTTGAAGGATGTTAGCATGTTGGTTCATTTTAATGTGATTATTATTCATGTTAACTTGAAGGAATAATGTAATAATGGGAATTTAAGTGAGTAAGAACTGAAAGGCAAATAACTTTGAAATTTTGGCATCTTTTGAAGTTTAAGTCTTATATATTTGTCTATTTGCTCTTAAATGGTTGACTGCTTCAATTATTTTGTTGCTTGCATATCATATACTTTATTGGGTTTTGAAGAGATAAGATTACATTATTGCATAGTTATGGATAATGGAGGTTATTTTATCAAGAAATAGGCCACCGTGCAAATTGAAGTGGGGGCTAGATTTAAAATAAACTGGATCATTTCTTTTACATTGGTTAATACTCAAATAACTCACAAATTTATAGTATGATTTAAGTGCAACTTAATCTATCATTGTAATTGTGTACACGTTCGCGTGATATAGTTACAAATTTTTTTAATAAATTGAAGTACACATTCACATGACTTTGGCCAATTAAGTCCCATTTCTTTTCATGACTAAAGAAACAACATACTTTAACTACAAAAAAATTAAGCCAAATAATAAGAATATACAATTAAATATCTTAAATATAAAAGAGACAAAATAATTAAATATTCTGAATACGCTATTTTTCCATGTGTTCATACCCGAACCTTGGATTGATATGCTTAAATAATAAAAGGATCATGTGCGCATTCTATGTCTCGATACCTTTAGATTTAAAATAATTATGTTATAACCATGTGTACATTCCGTACCTTGGTTTAACATTTAATTTCAAAGATTTACCTTGTATGCATTCTGCATCCTGGTGAACACAATTAATAAAAATATAATTAGATAAGCGGTAATAAATAATCCATAATTAATAAAAATACAAGAATAGCCGAAAATTTATTTAAGCCTTACATTAGTCAATAAAGCGACCATGCTATAACCACGGGACTCGAGGGGTTCCTTACACCTTCCCCTCGGTCAACAGAATTTCTTACTCAGTCTTCTATTTTCGTATACCATAAATTAAGAGTCAAACCTTCCTTTTGAAAGGGGATTCAAATAAAAGGTGAGTTGGAACACCAAAACTCAATTCCAAGTGGCGACTCTAAATAATAAATAATCCCTTTTCAAAATGTCACTTTAATTGGAAAAACTCTTCTAACTCAACTTCGTAATAGGGTGGGGAAAAAAGAGGTGTGACAGCTCTGGCGACTCTGCTGGAGATAATTAATAAGAATTCGAGCTTTGTATATTGATTATTGTTTGGATTTTATCATGTTTTAGATATTATTTTGTTTGGGAGCTTAATGTGCTATTTTTCGCTTATTTACCGCTTTAATTCACACCTCTCTGAGTCCTCCGATAGGTAGTTATGTTGTGTTTGCCTACCAGCATCACAAAATTTCTGTCTTGAGATAAAACCAGTTAGCCTACCAGTTTCTGGTGAAGGAGTTACTCACACATGTTTAAGTGGGAGAGCCGTTAGCTAGCCAGTGTTGTTCTACTACTGGTGACGATTGACGCTCCTCGGCTCGGGTTGTCCGCCCGGGTAAGCCAGGTCTTAGATATAATATCCTTTAGGATTTTAAAACTTAGAAGAACAAGCCACAAGAAATGAATATCCCTAGTAGGCTACATTTTATTCGCATCATGTGCATTGGACTTAGCGAGACTCAGCACAAGGGCCGGGTCCGTCTAGAACAGGTACCAATTTTTCAGACCAACATGTTCATTTTTCTGTGCTACATGTAACATTATTTGGTAGGCTTAACTGAAATGTTGACCGGCTTTAGGATAGATCGATTAAAAAAGAGGAGAGAGAAAGAGAAAATTTCCTCCAAGTTTTCATAAAATACCCTTCTTTTTTTAAATAAATTAAATTAAATTTTTGAAGGGTTCTAGTATGTAAAATCACAACATTCAAAATATATTTTTTTAAAATTATTTTAATCGAACTACGCGGGTTTGATTCTCACCGGATGTGAGATACGTAGACAACCTTCATCAGGTTCAA
>ML388251.1:0-92804 GCA_005239525.1 Nicotiana knightiana | reverse complement strand
TAGTTAGGAAATCAGAATTTGAAGGATAGAAAGGTCTTTTGATAAGAAAGAATGTTCAAGAAGATAAGGTTAGACAGCTGTACATGTGCTATTTCAGCCTAATAGCATAAGGAATATCCTCAAAAGATGCTACCCTGAATTTCCCTATAAATAGACTAGGATATTCAGAAGATAGGGATTGATTTTGGGGAGAGGACTTTTTCTTGACATTCTTGAGCTGTTAGGATAAAAATCCCCCCCATTCTCAGAAATACTGACTCCACTTAAGAGGTTTTAAAAAAGAAGAATACTATTAGAAGAATTTGATTTCTTTTTCTTGAAAATAAGTTCATAAGGATATGGCCTAGTTCAGTTGCTATTTTCTCTGTCTGAATTTTGGGGGGTTTTCTGGAGATTTTTCTTTCAAGCATTCATACTCAAGATTTCTGGGGGGTATTCTTGCTGGACTGGTTGGTTTTCTCTGGGGTTTCTGCTATTTGTTGCTGTTTTCTCTTCCTCCTTGCTGTTATTGTTCCCACTTGACCTTTATTTGGTCAAGTCTCTTTGTTATTCTCTCTCTAAAGGTATGTATCAGTTCATCTCTTCTTAATGAAATTTTGGACTGGAATTCTCATTTTTCTGCTCATTGTGTAAAACTGGTTACTCTTGACAAATGAAGTTACTGTTCTTGTTTTGATTAAATGTGACTGTGCAGATGTTTTATTCACATTCTATGAGTATGATAGGCAATGTCTTTGGTGTTAGTATTTCTCCTGTTAATGCATGATTGTTTGTTTAAGATTATTTGTGATAAGTACTTATGTTCCTATATTAGGAAACAAGTTGCATTAAGGTGTTGAATCTGACCTCCTCTATGGTCAGATTCCATCAATAAGAATGCAGAAATATGCTTTTCAATTGAGTCTCCTTGGTCAATAAAGAGATTCAACAAGCAAATCTCTAGATAGGCTAGTATTAGCACTAGGGTAGATGAGTTTGACTTATTGATAGTCAAGTTCACCCCACAACAGTGCACAAAACAGTAGTGTAGATGGCTGAAATTCACCCTTTAAAGGGTATACAGCATGTGGTCAAAAGGGCTATAGAGAAGAGAATCTGAACCCTTATATGGTCTGATTCAGTCTCTAAGAGCCAAGAATAGTCAAAAATGTTCAAATGAATGCTATTTAAAGTGTTGGTATGGTTGTTAGAAATGTTGAGTAGGTTTGTATCTCTGGGTTTTGAATCAGACTCTCCTTCATAGTCAGATTCAATCTAAGAAAGATACATAAAAACCTGCTGCTCTCCTTCCTGTTGAACCTATGATCACTTACCAAATCTGGTTGTCTTTCTATGTATGATCACAACAGTAGGATTCTCTGTTGAAGGCTTCTTGTGATTAATTCCATATCCTTGAAGTCATAACAGAGTCATTTAGCCAACATTAAAAGGATAGTGAATCTGACCTCTCATAGTGGTCAAATTCACCCTATATTTTAGATATTTAGAAAGTAGTTGATCACCCTTCGAGGGTATAGAAGTGAGGTCGGTCAAAAGGGCTCTAGTGTATGGAACCTAAACCTCCCAAATGGTTAGGTTTACTTCTCCAACATACCTAAAATGATCAAGTTAAAGAACTGATAGGACTAAAAGTCCCAAATACAACAAAAGAAAATGACAAGTCCAGAGGTGAATTGATCCTTTTATGATCATATTCACCCTGAGAAAGTGCCTAAACAGTTCTGCTAGATAATATGGTTTTAACATAAACATCATCTGAATTAAACTGACCTTCCCATGGTCAGTTTGGTTCTGATAGTTGCATAACACTCAAACAAATAGGGTGTATTTTACAGATTCCAAAGAAAAGACTCAAACGTAAGGTTTCAAGAGATCTTCGAGTCAGCAAACTAGTTCAAATATTTTTTTTTTTAGTTTCTTTCATTATGGAAAAGTATAGGGGCAGTCAGGTTATAACCCTCCCTCCCCCCTATTTCTAGCTTTCATTGTAATATAAAGACAGGACTGTACATTTAATTTCTGTTTTTATTCATGTTCTTGAAATTTCGAGCTTATATTTTGTTCTGTTCTGCTCTTGATATTAGGCAAAAGGAAAATAGGTATAAACAATCACATTTTTGATTTATTTCTCCTTAAAAATGGTTATCTCAAATCCAGTGGAGTTTTTTCACACAAATCAGTAGACTGTTTTTTTTAGTTCACCTTGTGTCTTCTAAATTTGCAAAAATCAGTGTATACATGTGCGTGAACTCTAAAACTCTAGATACATGAGATTAGTTCGTTAAGAATTGCTAGAGATTACTGGTTCCAAACTTACTAAAATCGCATAAGGCAGAGTCTGTATTAGAAATAATCAAAATTCTGGAAAGAATAAAGTCATTCCAGCTTGTCCATAAGTATCAGACTTAGCAAACAACATATTTAGATATCTGAATTTCATATATATATATATTCTGAACGAACGAAAGATATTCTGATTCCCACGTTTGCCATCATGGACTACAAACAAATTCCTTTTCAGAACTAGTAGTTCTATCACACGAAAAACTGATTTAGGATGGCCTGACGTGATAAAATGAGGCTAGATGAGGCCATAGCCTATAACATGTTCTTTTAGAACAACGAATATCGTTTAGAAGATCTTCTAGGTAGAATGGATACCCTTAGTTCGAAATTTTGATAGAAAAATCAAATATTATACCGAAGCTACCTAACCAATATTTGGGAGCGACAACTCATGTCCTCGACTCTAACTCAAAACATTAATTAAATAAGCATGTTGTAAATCGCGGGTACATTTCATGTGGCGTGGTTTGCAACGTGTCCAAAAATAACAAGTGCACGTCAATCGTGACTTGTATTAAAATAATTCCATGAATATTAAAAAGCGGATAAAAAGTAAAAGCACAATAGGTTTAAAACATGTAAATAATTAGATAATTAGGTCAAATATTAATAGTTAAGCGACCGTGCTAAAACCACAGAACTCGGGAATGCCTAACACCTTCTCCCGGGTTAACAGAATTTTTTACTCAGATCTCCGGCCGCAGACAAATCAAAACAGAGTCAAAATTTCCTCGGTTTGAGATTTCAATAAAATAAATGGTGTCCCGGAACACCGTAAAAAAAAAAAATCCGGGTGGCGACTCTGAAACTAATAAATAAATCCCAAATCCGCATAATGTCACTTAAATTGGAAAAACTCCCGTATCCAATCCCGTGTCGGAAAAAGGAGGTGTGACACCTATCCTTTAGCTGTGGGAAGAGGTCCCACTATGTCCATACCCCGTTTCATGAAGGGCCATATGGATATTATTGGATGCAATAATTCCGCTAGTCGATGCATGTAATTGGCAAACCTTTGGCATCTGTCACATTTCGATACGAAGTTCTCGACCTCTTATTCCCTCTTAGGCCAATAGTATCCAGCTCTGATTAGGGTTTTTACTAAGGATCTCGCCCCTGAGTGATTTCCATAGTGTCCTTCGTGGACTTCTTTCATCACAAACTCCGTTTGGTTAGGTCCAAGGCATTTTGCTAGGGGCCCTCCGAACATCTTGTGATATAATGAGTTGCGAATGAGGCAGTACCGCACAACTTTGCGGCAAAGTGCTTGAGCTGTTTTCTTGTCTTCAGGTACGGTGCCATTCTACAAAAAATTTAGGATTTCGTTTCTCCAATACCAGGTTAAATTGTTGAAAGTTACTTCATTTTTATCCTGGTCGATCGCTGAATGGAATAGATGCACGACAATAGCATTGTCTTTGTTTGTTACTTTCGTGACTGCTGCGAGGTTAGCTAATGCATCTGCTTCTACATTTTCCTCTCTAGGTATTTGTACTACCTTCCATGTTTTGAATTGTCTCACAAGCTCTCGTGCCTTTTCCAGATATTATTGCATTCGAGTCTCTCGAGCGATGTAAGTCCCATGCATCTGTTTACTACCAGTTGGGAGTCGCTTTTGATTACGATTTTCTCGATTGAAAGTTCTCATGAAAGTTCTAGTCCTGCAATAACAACTTCATACTCTACTTCATTGTTAGTTATAGGATAAAATTTGATAGCCTGTCTTGTCTTTTCACCCGTGGGTGATATTAAGACTATGCTTAAGCCAACACCTTTTATATTGGAAGATCCATCGGTAAATAGGGTCCACAGACCCGGATTAGCACCGTTGAAGAGTTGTAACTCTTTTTCCACTTCAGGGACAATGCTATTACTAAAGTCAGCGACAAAATCAGCTAAGATCTGAGACTTGATTGCAGTCCTAGGCTGATATATTATTTCATGCTCACTTAATTCTATGGCCCACTTGGCTAATCTTCCTGATAGTTCTTGTTTATGTAGTATGTTTCTTAATGGATACGAGGTCACAACTGTGATTGGATGACATTGAAAGTATGGCCTTAATTTTCTAGATGCCATGATTAGAGCTAAGGATAACTTTTCTAGATGTGGATATCTAGTTTCAGCATCTAGTAATGTCTTGCTTACATAATAAATAAGAGATTGTTTACCTTTATTCTCCCTTACCAATACTGCACTTACAACAATTTTCAAGACGACAAGGTAGACGTATAGCCTCTCCCCCTCCTTTGGATTTGACAACAACGAAGGTTTTGAAAGATAAGCCTTTAGGTCTTTGAGAGCCTGTTGACATTCTTCAGTCCATTCGAACCGATTTTGTTTTTTGAGAACTGCATAAAATTTAAAACTTTTCTCGGAAGATTTGGAAATAAATCTTCCTCAGGCTGAAATTCTTCCCGTTAGTCTTTGAACTTCTTTTTTGTTTATAAGTACATCAGGTATTTCTTCTATAGCTTTAATTTGATCAGGATCTACCTCTATTCCTCTGTTTGATACAAGGAAACCCAAGAATTTACCTAATTCTATGCCAAAAGTGCATTTTTTTAGATTCAGCTTCATATTATACCTGCGTAAAATGTCAAAGGTAATAAAGAGGTGCTGGAAATGGTTTTCTGCCCGAGTTGATTTTACAGCATGTCATCAATGTAAACTTCCATCGTTTTTCCCAGATGTTCCTAGAACATCTTGGTCACTAGCCTTTGATAGGTGGCTCCAGCGTTTTTTAAGCCAAAAGGCATGATTTTAAAACAATAAGTTCCCCTGTTTGTAATAAAGGAGGTTTTTTCTTCGTCTGAGGGATCCATTTTAATTTGATTATAACTAGAATACACATCTAGAAAGAATCATTTGATTTATATGTGGCAATGGGAATGAATATTTGGGGCATGCTTTATTTAAGTCAGTATAATTTATGCATACTCTCCATTTTCCATTCTTTTTAGGTACTACCACAGTGTTAGCTAGCCAGTTAGGGTACGTTACCTCTCGTATTGAACCAATCTTTAAGAGTTTCCGTACCTCTTCGTCAATCACTTGGTTCTTGAATGGTCCTTTCTTTCTTTTCTTCTCTTCGACCGGGACTCAGCCTCGTGCCTATGTACACTTTCTGTTCAGGATTTCGTTCAGACAATGGAACAACTTCGAGCTCTTCCATAGTTGTTTTGATGTGCTCGTTTTCCTCTAGTTCATGAATGATGTCCGATCTGGAATCTACATCCGTGTGGTCCAATGCATCTTCCGTGGCGACTTGATTCACCTTCTCGTGAGTATTTTCTTTCGTACCTGTTTTAGCAATAATACTTTCCGTACCTATTTGGCTAGTAATTTCCTTCATGCCTGTTTGGGCGGTGTTACTTGCTTGGGAGATTCCCTTATGTTTTAATTCTTCCACCTCTACTTTTTTGTTGTAGTGTACCACGGAATTTATATTTCTCGCGGCTTGCTGGTCGCCTCTAATTTGCTGAATCCCCCATTCAGAGGGGAATTTAACTACCTGATGTAAGGTGGATGGTATTGCTTTCATGTCGTGGATCCATGGCCTTCCCATGATTACGTTATAAGCCATGTCAGTATCGATGACTTGGAACCTGGTATTTTTTATTACTCCCTCAGCATAAGTGCTAAGTTCAATTTCCCCTTTTGTTATAACCGTAGAGTTATCAAACCCCGATATGGCTCGTGCCATTGGGATTACTTGATTCCCCAATAGCATTTCTTCCCCGACTCTTAGAAAAATGATATTTACTGAACTACCTGGATCAATCAACACTCTTTTTACGTTAGTGGCATGAATAAGTAAGGATATTACCAGAGCATCGTTGTGAGGAAGCATTAATTGGCCGATATCTGCATCACCGAAGGTTATATCTTTTGCTTCCAGATTTTCACGAATCCGCTTTTCGTGTGTAATTGTAAACTTCGTGGTCATTCTTCAAACCACTCCATTTACTTCTTCATCTCCGTGTATCACATTGACGGTTCACTTTGGAGATGGAGGTTTTGGGGGCTCCTGCTTGTTATTGATGTATGCCTGTTTACCTTTTTCAGTAAACAATTATGTTAAATAGCCCTGTTTCAATAATTGTTCTACCTCACCTTGCAAAAATCTGCAATCTGCAGTTCTGTGTCCATGATCATTATGGAATTCACACCAGAGATCCGAGTTCCTCTTATTCGAATTCGACCTCATCTCTTTGGGCCATCAAACCTTATCACCCATATTTCTTAATACTAAAATTAGTTCGGAGGTAGTTACATTGAAGGTGTGATCCCCAATTCGTGCATTACCTCTAGATCGTTCATCTCGATCCCTTCTGTATCTAGATGAGGATGAGCCTGCATCTCTGCTTGGTGGTCCATAATCTGACCTGGTATTTTTGAACCTGGGACGAGTTTCACGTCCCGATGGTCCCAGGTAAGGATCATACCTATTTTTACTTGATCTCCTGTCTGATTCTGAACGCCTGGATCTGGTATAATCTTCATATTTTGAACGAGCAATGGTATCTTCTTCTATTCGAAGTTTAGTATTGTACCTGTCATAAACATCGTTCCACGTTGTAGCTGAGAATTCTCTCAAGCTTTCCTTGAGTCTCCTCGTGGCTTCTGAGCTTTTATCATTAGATTACTTGCAAATGCCATGGCTGCCCAATTATCAGGCACCCTTGGTAGTTGCATTCTTTCTCATTGAAACCTGTCTACAAATTCACGAAGTAGTTCCGTGTCTCCTTGTTTTATTTTAAAGATGTCCTCCATCCTTCTCTCAACTTTTTGCGCACCGTAGTGTGCCTTTATGAAAGAATCTGCAAGCACAGCAAAAGAATCAATAGAGTTTTCAGGGAGAAGAGAATACCAGGTTAGTGCCCCTTTGGTAAGTGTTTCTCCAAACCTGTTAACTAGGACCAACTCAATTTCTTATTTTGTTAAGTTGTTGCCCTTCACTCCGGTGGTAAAATCAGTCACATGGTCGCGTGGGTTGGTTTTCCCGTCATACTTAGGAACGTCAGGCATTTTAAACTTCTTTGGAATAGGTACGGGTGCTGCGCTTGGTTTCCAAGGTTGTTGAGAATATCTATCAACGTCAATGCCTTTGATAACAGGTGGTACTCCAGGAATTTGTTCGATTCGATCGTTTTGTTCCTTCACCTGTTTCTGCAAAGTTAGTAATAAAGTCTGTAATTCAGAGTTATTAGACATACCTGGTCTCGCTTCGAGAGATTCATTAGGAGTAACTCCTCTTCCTGAGTTTGCCAACCGAGACTGAGGATTTTCCACGGTGATGGTATTATTGGGGGGTGGTGCAGGTGACGCTGCCGGTAATCCCCTCGCAAATTCCTGCAAAGCGTGGCTCACATACTCTACAATCATTTGCTTTGCCCGATCTTGTTCTACCGTTTGATCATTATTATCTTTGTTGTTATTGTATCTTTCTGGGGATTGTTCCCTTGAACCACGTGGGGTTCCTGAAGGTGATGAAACTGAGGTTCCTATCCTTTGCTGGTTGTTGTCGTTGGAGTTTGACATAGTTCAGAGGATGTCGCTTGAAAAGCAAACAAAGATTAACAGATTCCCGATAACGGAACCAATTTGTTTAACCAAAGAATTAGATCCTTTGACCAAAGATTTTTTTAGGATGAATACGGGTTTCTGATGACCAAGGTAGGACTGATTATTGTAAGTAATTAAGAAAAAAAATCAATGAGATGCACGAAAATTAAAGTGTATTGCAATAGTAGTTCGGATGTCCTTTTACAGGTTATATTTTACTCCCTTATATAGGGAATTTCCTAATATAATGTCTGCCCTTTTCAGTGCTTGAGCATTAATGCCTAATTATGATATTAATGTAACGTTACAATGAGTAACCGTAACTGTTGCGTGAATGTTGTGTAACGTGTGGATCACTAATTGAAGATCTCCGAATCTGCACTTTGTTCTGCCCAGATACATTTTGACCGTGTCTCTTCATCTTCTCAATTAGGTTGAGACTTCCTTAGCTAATTAACCCATGGGTGTGATTTTCCGTACCTCTTTGCCTCATACCTTTTCATAGAGTCCCGTCCAGCTGTCGTGTCTTCATTGCTCCACGTAGATTACTGAATCATCAAGATTTATTACACGTTTGAAGCTCTTTTTTTACCAATACAAGCCTCAATACCATAAACTAGCATATAGGGAGTTTCCCCTGTTGAGGTGCGAACTATGGTGCGATATCCCAATAAGGCAAATGATAACTTCTCGTACCACTGCTTGTTCCTTTCTATCATCTTTCTTAGTATCTTCTTGATATTTTTGTTGGCGGCTTCTATAGCTCCATTCATCTAAGCTATGTAAGCTGTGGAATTCTTGTGTTTGATCTTGAAATCCTCGCACATAGCTTTCATCATGTCACTGTTGATACTGGAACCATTGTTGGTGATGATTGACTTAGGAATCCCGAATCGACAAACAATACGTTCGTGGAAAAAGTCTTCCACGACTTTCTTAGTCACTGCTTTATAGGATGCTGCTTCGACCCATTTGGTGAAATTATCGATGGCTACCAGAATGAACCTGTGTCCGTTGGAGGTGGAAGACTCGATTGGTCCAATAACGTCCATGCCCCAGGCGGCGAACGGCGATGGTGAGCTTGTTTGGAGGTATCTTTATCATATCTACGTGTATCTTACAACGTTGGCATTTCCGGACATACTAGATGCAGTCCGTTTCCATAGTCATCCAATAGTAATCAGCTCGGAGTATCTTCTTTGCCAGAACAAAACTGTTCATATGCGAGCCACAGGTCCCAACATGAATCTCCTCTATTAGTTTTGATGCTTCTTTTGTGTCGACACACCTTAATAACCCCAAATCGGGAGTCCTCCTATACATGATTCCTCCGCTGTGAAAGAAATTATTGGATAGTCTTCGAAGTGTGCGTTTCTGAGTGGGATACACAACCTCCGAGTAATCTCTTTTCACCAAATACTCTTTGATGTCATGAAACCAAGGATTTCCGTCTGCTTGCTCTTCGACATGGGCACAATAAGCTGGCTGATTATGGATCTTTATAGGAATAGGATCAATGAAATTCTTGTTCGGGTGTTGGATCATTGAGGACAAAGTAGCCAATGCATCGACGAACTCATTCTGGATTCTGGGGACATGCTGAAATTCCATGTTTGTGAACCTCTTTCTTAATTCCTGTACGTGGTGCAGATACGGCAGTATTTTGGATTTCTTGGTAGCCCACTCTCCTTGTACCTGATGTACCAGCAAATCTGAGTCACCAATCACTAATAGCTCCTGGACGTTCATGTCAATGGCCATATTGAGCCCTAAGATACAGGCTTCTTATTCTGCCATATTTTTGGTGTAGGGGAATCTGAGTTTGGCAGATACAGGATAATGCTCATCGGTTTCTGATATTAGGACTGCTCTAATGCCAATTCCCTTGAAGTTTGCCGCTCCATCGAAGAACATTCTCCAACCGTCATGGGATTCTGCAATGTCTTATCCTATGAATGATACCTCTTCATCAGGAAAATACATTTTCAGAGGTTCGTATCCTCCTTTTACAGGATTCTTAGCAAGATGGTCTGCCAGTGTTTGTCCCTTGACCGCTTTCTAAGTTATATAGATAATATCGAACTCATTCAGCAGGATTTGCCACTTGGCTAGCTTGCCCGTGGGCATGGGCTTCTGAAAGAAGTACTTCAATGGATCCATCCTCGATATGAGATACGTTGTGTAGGCACAAAAGTAATGCCTCAGCTTCTGGGCTACCCAAGTCAAAGCACTACAAATGCGTTCCAATAGAGAATATCTGGCCTCGTACCAGACATTTTAAACTTCTTTGGAATAGGTACGGGTGCGGCTCTTGGTTTCAAAGGTTGTTGAGAATATCTATCAACGTCAATGCCTTTGATAACAGGTGGTACTCCAGGAATTTGTTCGATCCGATCGTTCTATTCCTTCACCTGTTTCTGCAAAGTTAGTAATAAAGTCTGTAATTCAGAGTTATTAGACATACCTGGTCTCGCTTCGAGAGATTCATTAGGAGTAACTCTTCTTCCTGAGTTTGCCAACCCAGACTGAGGATTTTCCACGGTGATGGTATTATTGGGGGGTGGTGCAGGTGACGCTGCTGGTAATCCCCTCGCAAATTCTTGCAAAGCCTGGCTCACATTCTCTGCAATCATTTTCTTTACCCGATCTTGTTCTACCGTTTGATTATTATTATCGTTGTTGTTATTGGATCTTTCTGGGGATTGTTCCCTTGAACCACGTGGGGTTCCTGAAGGTGATGAAACTGGGGTTTCATTCCTTTGCTGGTTGTTGTCATTGGAGTTCGACATAGTTTAGAGGATATCGCTTGAAAAGCAAACAAAGATTATCAGATTCTCGGTAACAGAACCAATTTGTTTAACCAAAGAATTAGATCCTTTGACCAAAGCTATTTTTAGGATGAACACGAGTTTCTGATAACCAAGGTAGGACTGATTATTGTAAGTAATTAAGAAAAAAAATCAATGAGATGCACGAAAAGTAAAGTGTATTGCAATAGTAGTTCGGATGTCCTTTTACAGGTTATATTTTACTCCCTTATATAGGAAATTTCCTAATGTAATGTCTGCCCTTTATAGTGATTGAGCATTAATGACTAATTATGATATTAATGTAACGTTACAATGAGTAACCGTAACTGTTGCGTGAATGTTGTGTAACGTGTGGATCACTAATTAAAGATCTCTGAATATGCCCTTTGTTATGCCCAAATACATTTTGACCGTGTCTCTTCATCTTCTCAATTAGGTTGAGACTTTCGTAGCTAATTAACCCATGGGTGTGATTTTCCGTGCCTCTTTGCCTCATACCTCTTCATAGAGTCCCGTCCAGCTGCCGTGTCTTCATTGCTCCCCGTAGAATGCTGAATCATCAAGATTTATTACACGTGTGAACCTCTTTTTTTTTACCAATACAAGCCTCAATACCATATACTAGCATATAGGGAGTTTCCCCTGTTTAGGTGCGAACTGTGGGCGATATCCCAATAAGGCAAATGATAACTTCTCGTACCACTTCTTGTTCCTTTCTATCATCTTTCTTAGTATCTTCTTGATGTTCTTGTTGGCGGCTTCTATAGATCCATTCATTTGAGATATGTAAGTTGTGGAATTCTTGTGTTTGATCTTGAAATCCTCGCACATAGCTTTCATCATGTCACTATTGATATTGGAACCATTGTCGGTGATGATTGACTCAGAAATCCCGAATCGACAAACAATACGATCGTGGAAAAAGTCTGCCACGACTTTCTTAGTCACTGCTTTACAGGATGCTGCTTCGACCCATTTGGTGAAATAATCGATGGCTACCAGAATGAACCTGTGTCCATTGGAGGTGGCAGACTCGATTGGTCCAATAACGTCCATGCCCCAGGCGGCGAACGACGATGGTGATCTTGTTGCGTTGAGCTTGTTTGGAGGTATATTTATCGTATCTATGTGTATCTTACAACGGTGGCATTTTCGGACATACTGGATGCAGTCCGTTTCCATAGTCATCCAAAAGTAACCAGCTCGGAATATCTTCTTTGCCAGAACAAAACCGTTCATATGCAGGCCACAGGTCCCAGCATGAATCTCCTCTAGTAATTTTGATGCTTCTTTTGTGTCGACACACCTTAATAACCCCAAATCGGGAGTCCTCCTATACATGATTCCTCCACTGTGAAAGAAATTGTTGGATAGTCTTCGAAGTGTGCGTTTCTGAGTGGGATACGCAAGCTCCGGGTAATCTCCTTTCGCCAAATACTCTTTGATGTCATGAAACCAAGGATTTCCGTCTGCTTTCTCTTTGACATGGGAACAATAAGCTGGCTGATTATGGATATTTATGGGAATAGGATCAATGAAATTCTTGTCCGGGTGTTGGATCATTGAGGACAAAGTAGCCAATGCATCGACGAACTCATTCTGGATTCTGGGGACATGCCGAAATTCCATGTTTGTGAACCTCATTCTTAATTCCTGTACGTGGTGCAGATATGGCAGTATTATGGATTTCTTGGTAGCCCACTCTCCTTGTACCTGATGTACCAGCAAATCTGAGTCACCAATCACTAATAGCTCTTGGATGTTCATGTCTATGGCCCTATTGAGCCCTAAGATACAGGCTTCATATTCTGCCATATTTTTGGTGCATGGGAATCTGAGTTTGGCAAATACAGGATAATGCTCATCGTTTTCTGATATTAGGACTGCTCCAATGCCAATTCCCTTAAAGTTCCCCACTCCATCGAAGAACATTCTCCAACCGTCATAGGATTCTGCAATGTCTTATCCTATGAATGATACCTCTTCATCAGGAAAATACATTTTCAGAGGTTCGTATCCTCCTTTTATAGGATTCTCAGCAAGATGGTCTGCCAGTGTTTGTCCCTTGACCGCTTTCTGAGTCATATAGATAATATCAAACTCATTCAGCAGGATTTGCCACTTGGCTAGCTTGCCCGTGGGCATGGGCTTCTGAAAGAAGTACTTCAATGGTTCCATCCTCGATATGAGATACGTTGTGTAGGCACAAAAGTAATGCCTCAGCTTCTGGGCTACCCAAGTCAAAGCACAACAAGTGCATTCCAATAGAGAATGTTTGGCCTCGTACCAGGCATTTTAAACTTCTTTGGAATAGGTACGGGTGCGACTCTTGGTTTCGAAGGTTGTTGAGAATATCTATCAACGTCAATGCCTTTGATAACAGGTGGTACTCCATGAATTTGTTCGATTCGATCGTTTTATTCCTTCACCTGTTTCTGCAAAGTTAGTAATAAAGTCTGTAATTCAGAGTTATTAGACATACCTGGTCTCGCTTCGAGAGATTCATTAGGAGTAACTCCTCTTCCTGAGTTTGCCAACCTAGACTGAGGATTTTCCACGGTGATGGTATTATTGGGGGGTGGTGCAGGTGACGCTGCCGGTAATCCCCTCGCAAATTCTTGCAAAGCCTAGCTCACATACTCTGCAATCATTTTCTCTACCCGATCTTGTTCTACCGTTTGATCATTATTATCTTTGTTGTTATTGGATCTTTCTGGGGATTGTTCCCTTGAACCACGTGGGGTTCCTGAAGGTGATGAAACTGGGGTTCCATTCCTTTGTTGGTTGTTGTCTTTGGAGTTCGACATAGTTCAGAGGATATCGCTTGAAAAGCAAACAAAGATTATCAGATTCACGATAACGGAACAAAGAATTAGATCCTTTGACCAAAGCTATTTTTTAGGATGAACATGGGTTTCTGATAACCAAGTTAGGACTGACTTGTAAGTAATTAAGAAAAAATATCAATGAGATGCACGAAAAGTAAAGTGTATTGCCATAGTAGTTTGGATGTCCTTTTACAGGTTACATTTTACTCCCTTATATAGGGAATTTCCTAATATAATGTCTTCCCTTTTCAGTAATTGAGCATTAATGAATAATTATGACATTAATGTAACGTTACAATGAGTAACCGTAACTGTTGCGTGAATGTTGTCTAACGTGTGGATCACTAATTGAAGATCTCTGAATCTGCCCTTTGTTCTGCCCAGATAGATTTTGACCGTGTCTCTTCATCTTCTCATTAGGTTGAGACTTCCGTAGCTAATTAACCCATGGGTGTGATTTGCCGTTCCTCTTTGCCTCATACCTCTTCATAGAGTCCCGTCCAGCTGTCGTGTCTTCATTGCTCCACGTAGATTGCTGAATCAACAAGATTTATTAGAGGTGTGAAGCTCTTTTTTCATCAATACAAGCTTCAATACCATAAACTAGCATATAGGGTGTTTCCCCTGTTGAGGTGCGAACTATGGTGTGATATCCCAATAAGGCAAATGATAACTTCTCGTGCCACTGCTTGTTCCTTTCTATCATCTTTCTTAGTATCTTCTTGATATTTTTGTTGGCGGCTTCTATAGCTCCATTCATCTGAGGTATGTAAGCTGTGGAATTATTGTGTTTGATCTTGAAATCCTCGCACATAGCTTTCATCAGGTCACTGTTGATATTGGAACCATTGTCGGTGATGATTGACTCAGGAATCCCGAATCGACAAACAATACGGTCGTGGAAAAAGTCTGCCACGACTTTCTTAGTCACTACTTTATCTGCTTCGACCCATTTGGTGAAATAATCGATGGCTACCAGAATAAACCTGTGTCCGTTGGAGGTGGCAGACTCGATTGGTCCATAAACATCCATGCCTCAGGCGGCGAACGACGATGGTGAACTTGTTGCGTTTAGCTTGTTTGGAGGTATCTTTATCGTATCTACGTGTATCTTACAACGGTGGCATTTTCGGACATACTGGATGCAGTCCGTTTCCATAGTCATCCAAAAGTAACCAGCTCGGAGTATCTTCTTTGCCAAAACAAAACTGTTTATATGCGGGCCACAGGTCCAAACAAGAATCTCCTCTAGTAGTTTTGATGCTTCTTTTGTGTCGACAAACCTTAATAACCCCAAATCGGGAGTCCTCCTATACAGGATTCCTCTGCTGTGAAAGAAATTGTTGGATAGTCTTCAAAGTGTGCGTTTCTGAGTGGGATACGGAAGCTCCGGGTAATCTCCTTTCGCCAAATACTCTTTGATGTCATGAAACCAAGGATTTCCGTTTGCTTGCTCTTCGACATGGGAACAATAAGCTGGATGATTATGGATCTTTATAGGAATAGGATAAATGAAGTTCTTGTCCGGGTGTTGGATCATTGAGGACAAAGTAGCCAATGCATGGACGATCTCAATCTGGATTCTGGGGACATGCCGAAATTCCATGTTTGTGAACCTCTTTCTTAATTCCTGTATGTGGTGTAGATACGACAGTATTTTGGATTTCATGGTAGCCCACTCTCCTTGTACCTGATGTACCAGCAAATCTGAGTCACCAATCACTAATAGCTCCTGGATGTTCATGTCAATGGCCATATTGAGCCCTATGATACAGGCTTCATATTCTGCCATATTTTTGGTGCAGGGGAATCTGTGTTTGGCAGATACAGGATAATGCTCATCGGTTTCTGATATTAGGACTGCTCCAATGCCAATTCCCTTGAAGTTCTCCCTCCATCGAAGAACATTCTCCAACCGTCATAGGATTCTGCAATGTCTTATCCTATGAATGATACCTCTTCATTAGGAAAATACATTTTCAGAGGTTAGTATCCTTCTTTTACAGGGTTCTCAGCAAGATGGTCTGCCAGTGTTTGTCCCTTGACCGCTTTCTGAGTCATATAGATAATATCGAACTCATTCAGCAGGATTTGCCACTTGGCTAGCTTGCCCATGGGCATGGGCTTCTAAAAGATGTACTTCAATGGATTCATCCTCGATATGAGATACATTGTGTAGGAACAAAAGTAATGCCTAAGCTTCTGGGCTACCCAAGTCAAAGCACAACAATTGCGTTCCAAAAGAGAACATCTGGCCTCGTACGGAGTGAACTTCTTGCTGAGATAATAAATGGCTTGCTCCTTTCTTCTAGTTTCATCATGCTGCCCAGAATGCAGCCGAAAGCTCCATCTAACACTGCAAGGTAGAGTAACAGAGGTCTACCTCTACCTGGCTCAGGAGGTACTAAGACTGGTGGTGTTGATAGGTATGCCTTGATTTTGTCGAAAGCCTTTTGACAATCATCGGTCCACTTTGTTGCGATGTCCTTCTTCAGCATCTTGAAGATGGGCTCACAGATAACTGTAGACTGTGCTATGAATCGGCCGATGTACTTAAGTCTCCCCAAGAAACTCATCACATCTTTCTTGTTCCTCGGCGGTGGTAGTTCTTGAATAGGTTTGACCTTTGACGGATCCAATTCTATCCCTCGGCGGCTGACAATGAACCCAAGCAACTTTCCAGCAGGAACCCCGAAAGCACACTTCGCGGGGTTCAATTTCAGATTGTATCTCCGCAACCTTTTGAAGAACTTCCTAAAATCTTCCATGTGGTAAGTGGATTTCCTAGACTTGATAATAACATCATCCACGTATACCTCGATCTCCTTGTGAATCATGTCGTGGAAGATGGTGGTCATAACCCTCATGTAGGTGGCCCCTGCATTCTTCAGTCCAAATGGCATCATCTTGTAACAGTATACTCCCCATGGCGTAATAAAAGCTGTTTTCTCAGCATCTTTCTCATCCATCTAGATATGATGATAACCAGCGAAGCAATCCACGAATGATTGTAATTCATGCTTGGCACAATTTTCAATCAGGATATGTATATTTAGCAAAGGGAAGTCATCTTTCAGACTAGCCCGGTTGAGATCCCGGTAGTCAACACAGACCCTGACCTTCCCATCCTTCTTTGGTACTGGCACAATGTTGTCTAAACATGTCGGGTACTCAACTACCCTGAGAACCTTGGCATTTATCTGCTTGGTAACTTCTTCTTTGATTTTCAAACTGATGTCGGGTTTGAACTTCCTGAGCTTTTGTTTAACTGGGGGACACATTGGATTGGTTGGCAATTTGTGAGCCACAATAGACGTACTTAGACAAGTCATGTCTTCATACCACCAGGCGAATATGTCCTCATACTCCTTTAGAAATTCTGCGTATTCTTTGTTTTCTAACAACGACAAATGAATGCTGATTCGTGTTTCCTTGATGTTTTCTGAATCTCCCAGGTTGATGATTTCAGTCTCGTCCAGGTTGGACTTAGGTATGTTCTCAAAATTCTCAACTTCTTCGACAATCTCGTCAGGTATGTCATCTTTTTCTGAATCTACGTCCGTTTGTTGCGTTGTCTCGTTGCATGTCACAGTCATCAGTTCATCAAGACAGGTAATAGTGGAGGAGGGGAATAAATAAAGAAAAAGGAAAAAAAACAAAAGTAGCCAAGTCAGTGAGGATTATGAAAAGTATTGCGGTATTTAAACACATAGTGCGTCCTAATTTGGGGAACTCTTTTGTGCCCGAGATAGGCCTAGCGACAAATTGATTTGGAGAACTTAAGATGCCAAATGCCTCATTTTATTGATAAGAAAATAGACGAACCCCCAAACGACACTAAATAAACAGGAAGTAAAGGTCACTAATGGCCATTGGCCTTATTACATGGATAAGTAAAAGAAAGACATTCCTAGCTACTTGGTCCCAAAAGAGCCTTCCCCAGACTCGACATTCTTGCTTCCCTCATACAGCTCCCCCAACTCGTGAAGCCCCAGCAACAGGTATGCTCTGTCTAGATGCCCTCCGTCAGTCCCTCCAGCCTTGTGACAGTCTTCAATCCTTTTGAGAAATTTTTTCTCCAGCATCCCTATGCCTTGCTCCAAATACTTTAACCTCTTGTTGGTGCTGATAGCCATATCCTTCCATTCCTCGATGAGACCCACAGATCCTCTTGCGCAGTTGGTTATTTTTGACTTGTGCCTCGGCCTTTTCATCTATAACCCTGTGGCCCCGAACGAACCCTGGCTCGCTAAGACCACCCCAATTTTCTGCCAACCAACCAGGATAGAAAGGGGTAAAACCGGCATGGTATCTGTCTGGCTCAATGGGGTCCTTCTCTATTATAATCTTGCAGTGCCACATGTGCTGGGCCTGGCACTTGTGAGGACTATCGTCATTTTGGAAGTCAGCTCGAAGATGGCTCATCTTGTCGACTCTGGGTATGACTTGCTTCCTACCCGCTTGCCTCATAACTCGAAGAGGGACATAAGGGTATGTTCCTCTTAGACCAATTAGTATTAGGAACGGTGCATCTCTAGAACGGGCGATGAACTCCTCTGTCGGAAACTACTCGAACATCACTGTACCTGCTCTTCAGTCAGATTACCAAAGAGCTCGACCCATCCTTTGGCGTTCTCAGACTGAGCAAACATGTCGGGGATGTAATTTATTTTCTTTGGATGGTGGAAAGCGATGTGGTCATCCCAAACCCTTCGATGGACTTCTTGTCGGTACTCGCCCTTTTGGAGTTGTTCCATGAGCCAAAGCTGAAGTAGTAGATTGCATCCTTCGAAATGTCTTGCCCCTCGTTAACACTTTTCCAAGGCTCGATATATGTCTGCAATGATTATGGGCACAATACTAAAGTCTTGACCATCAGTTCCTTCCATTAGTGTCATGGTTACCATGGCCAATCTAGTGTGGATTCTCTCCTTCTTTATTGGAAACACGATCAGACCCAAGAAGAAAAACATGAAGACGAATACTCAACGGTGGATGTGTCCCAAGGATATGATGGCAAACTCGTCGTGGTAGGTACGATATGATTTGCTGTGACCGTACCTCTCGTACAAAGTAGTCAAAAGGGATGTATGACTTCTTTAAGCATACCAGTTCCGCATTCTTCTTCAGACCCATTATTTTGAGGAAACCTCTGCCTGTGCGGTTTTCAGGCATTAGCAACCCCGAGGTTTCCCATACTAGGCCAGCCAATCCTCCTATTTCCTCCAGCAAAGGTGTCATTTCAATGTCCCCAAAGTGGAACACGGACCTTTCACAATACCTGAACAGGGTAGCAGCCTCCATTATCATGTTGTTAGGCTGGATTATGGTAGATTGCCCAAGTATTTCCTGACGAGAGTTTTGTCACTAGAATGTAAATCTTCCCACCAACTTAGCAATCTTGGAAGGATATTGGAGACCATGCCGAATCTAGGGACTTCATGCCTCATTTTTTCTGCAAGGCAAACAAGGTTAGGCCCTTACCCCCACCAGACTCGACTATTTAAAATCAACAATTAGCATAAAACATTTAATTCTCCAAATAAATGCACATAACGTGATGATGTCCGTTTGGGTTCAGGGAAACCCAGTGGACTTTGTATAAGGCGATCTTAAAATCTATCATGCGGACCACACTTTATCCTGGCTAGGTTTCACCATGATGCACGAAACAACATAATGGAGTAAGGTTTCTATGGGGTTTTAGACTAGTACCCTCGAGCGAACAACTCAAGGGGAAAAGGCACGAAATCGTCGACTGCACCACTGATCGACTAATTTTACTGCAAATAAGCCTTTCCGAATTTAGGGGTAATAATATAGGAAGAGCACAACCACTCATCAAGCGTTGCTATAGTATTTTATTTGGCATGATTATGCAATAATAAAGCATTAAAGACACGTTGTCATGTATTTTCACGTTATGAAAGCAGTAAATACAATAGTTTATAATTTAAAAACGGTTACAAAGGAAGGAAACAAAAAGAGCATGTCAGTTACTATTGAGGAACAAATAAATGCTTAAAGAAATAGATAAGTAATTGCACATAAAAAGGGGAAACGGGAAAGGCGCAAGTATTAACAAAGTAAAGACAAGTTCACAAAGCCGTTTAAAATGGTAAAAGCCTAGATATATCCCCAGAATAGTCGCCATGCTGTCGCGCCTCCTATTTCCTCGCGGAGATCGGGTTTATGACATTCGGTTGGGACAACTCTTTCCTTTTGAGAAAGGGGTTTGTGCTTTTTAGAGTCGCCACCTAACAATTTTTAAAGGTGCGTTAGGACACCAAATGGGGTTCATTTACAACTACGTTGCTGAGATAGGGTAAGGGATTGAAATTATCCTAGGAAAGGTGTTAGGCACCCCTCCAAATCCACAAGTGTGGTTCTCGGCCAAACAACCTTTTTGTGAGTTTGTACGGCTTAGCAAGCAAGCAAATAAATGCTCAAATAAGAGGGGATTTAAGTCTTAAACATGCAGATGTTTGAAAGAAATAGTAAAGAAGGTTAGATTTTGAAAGGATTACAATCTAAGCATATAAAGGATATCCTAGGTTTATAGCAATATGGATCACATCAGTACAATACTCAATAATCACTCCTCAAAGAGGGGCTACACGGTCATAATATCAATATTCCACCCTTCCCCACCCCGTGAAAGTAATTAAAGCGCGTGTTGGTAACGAACTCTATCGCGTGCTGTTAGCCGTCCCTTCCTATTAGTCCCGGAGGAACTTAGGACTTTTATCCTATAAGGGATGTTCTAGGCAGATCCTCAAGTTTGAAGGAAAAACACTAAGGCGACAGATAAGAACACATAGGACTGCAATTAGGGGAAAACACAAAAAAGCAGAGAAAAGGCACAAATATACCTCCACTAGTAATGCAAATAGGCAGCACGACTTATACACAGTTAAGGTCTTTTGATTCAGATCCTAAAACATGGTATCTAAATGATAATAAAAGAGACAAATTTATTGCATAACTCAGAGAGGAAGTCTTAATCAGTTTTACTTACTGATTTTATCCTGTTGATAATTAAGCAGCATACATAAATAGACATATTCCCAGTTTTAACAACTTTGATTACCTAAGGCTTGCCTAGGCGTAGGACAAGTCTCAGTAATTACCCATATTATTAAAGGAACTGTTTGAGTTGTTTTGCCTAAACATGTTGTACTTAGGTGTTGCGTCAAATGTAGAACTATCACTAGTTGTTCAGAGACATGGTAAAATAGTTTTAGGTCCTTTTTCATGCATTGGTAATTAGGTGGAGGATGATTCCTAAAACATGATATCTAATGCACAGATAGGGATGCCGAATGATGCATATACAAAGTCCTAAGCAAGATTTATAAATGCACAATAATAACAACATTAAGCATGATTTCAGAAGATGCAAGATTGGATGTTTATTTTAGTTTTGTTTACCCTAAAAAGGATCTCTAAGTGTACATGGCAGCATAGAGCATGATTGCTAAGTACTGGTTATTAACACATTTTAACGCAAGATTCTCTAAGTGATATGACATTGAGATGGACATGCTGAAAACATTAAGAATAAATCCTAGGGAACATGATATCTAATGCATGAAATGAATCCTAAGCATGGTCTCTATTGTCCTAGTAGGAATATAAACCTAATAACATGTTTTCTACCCTTTAATAGCTAGATCATACATAGTCATCCTTTCCCTTTCTACTATCCATCCCCAGAATAGTTTACAAGTAGTTATTACAGGCCATTTGCATAAATTACATAACTGGAATAACAAAAAGAAGAAGTTATGCTATAGGGAGCCTACTAATAGGCCAGAAATCCCCAGAGTGCCTCAAATGCCATTAGTTCATCCAGGTGCGCTAGGGTTCCCTAAGGATCTCAAAGGATCCCGGGCGGTGCGCACACCCAAATTATATAGCCAAGATAGAGTAAGTGCAGTGTGGAGGGGCCATCTCTTGTGTGTCAAAGTTCAGAGGGAGCTCAAGGGTCCCAAGGCAATGCTCACACAAGAGGGGCAGAACCTAGTGTCTAAGAGTATAATGGAAGTGCTTGACATAGTTTTGAAGTAGTAGTTTGAAATAAGTTTTGGAGAACGACATATTTTGCTTTTTGTGAAAAATAGTTTGAAAGGGGAGAGGGTAAGACAATCTACAACTCAGAACCATATCAACATGCATAGTGCAAGGAAGAAGTCATAAATAGGGAAGGGAGAAATTGGGGACAAGTAGTTCATATGTGAAAGCATATCTGCACACAGGTTAACACCAGAGAAGTACTACAGAACTTAAATAGTCATAGCAATAGTCTATCACAAAGGGTTCATGTCAGGAGCTTAACAACATTAGATTAAGGGGCGCTAAATAGAGTTACACATTAGGTCCAGGGGAAGGGTTCAGGATTACATAGTAACTAGGGGTCATGAATACATGCCTATAGTGTTAGCAATCAGGGNGGGGGGGGAGGGGAAATCACATAGACAGAACAAGCATGCTAATCACAAGGTAAACAACAGAACCACAACTAGAAACATAAGAGAAACAAAAGGAATCGTAAGACGAACAGATACATATTGTTTTGTATGCTGTAAACTTAAACTGAAAACATACCAGTTGAATAAAAGAATGAGTGCAAAGTGGAGAGAAATATAGTAAAGAGAAGTAGAGCAGTAGTGTGTAGAGCAATAAAACTGTATAATCACTCAGTCTTGGCTTTCAGCCAATTGAGTAGCAAGTAAAGAGCAAAAGAAACATGAGAGTATGTGTGTGTAAGAGAGTTTAGAACAGTGTATTGTTCGTGTCTTTGTTAAGGAGAGGGTAGAGTTATTTATAGTTTAAGACATGCAGAAGAATATGGTAAAAATAACAGTTTCAGCAGTAATTATGGGAGTAAGCAGTCAATTAGAATCAAAATTGGTAAAAGACTTCCTTTGATTAAGGAGTCATACTCAAACGGTAATAAGAAGTGACAAATAAGGAGAGGAGTTATGTAAAGTTGATTTTAACACAATAAGGAAGTAGTATAAGTATGGTATAGGTATATCACATGTAAGTAAGGCTAAGTTCAGAATTCTATTTTAAGGAAAATATATGTGAGTTAATTTGACAGCAAAATCATTTATGGAAATAAGGTAAGACATAATTTATATTCTGGAAATCAGTAAGGAAACCCTCGAGTGAGGTTCTAATTACAAGAAATCAGTATCAATCAAGGAGTATATCACACATTAGTGGGATAGGCATGATACAAATAAAGAGAAACAGGAAATTAACACGTCTTAATAAAGTAAACACTAAAAAATCAGTAGAGAACATTATGCAAAATCAGTGAAGTATCAATCATAGAGGTTCAGGGATTCACAAATAGAAAAGATAGCACTGATTTGTCACAACATTATGAGAATAAGTGCAATAAACATATAATTGAAAACAATCAGAACCGTAGGAAGAATAGTAAGGTAAAATCATATAGAAGTTAGGGATTCGTATAGAACACAGTACTAATCACAGCATAGACATGATATAGGCAAAAGTAATCGAATCCAGAAACCCTAATAGGCAAACAGGGGGTAAAATATCAAAATCAAGAAGTATTCATGAGAACACAGTAAACATAATAGAACAGGTAAACATACTATCACAAACAAACTTGGAACCACAGATTGGAACCGAGAACTTTGGGGTTTTTTTAACAAAAATGAATCAGACAAGATGGGGAAAAACTCACACAATGTTTAAACACGGTAAAATCATAAAATAATGTTGAGAAACCAGAAAAAGAACAGTTTTGAAAGGGATTTTGAAAACCCTAGTTCGAAAACTGAAAAATAGTTTAGGGACCTGAAGAATATTTAAAGAAAACATGGAAAGAACTCATGATAGGTATAGATCTGTTACAGATATAAAAGAATCGGAAGATTTAAAGAGCTAGCGTTTCAAAGAGTACCCAAAGAGGATAAGAAAGCCTTAAAATGTTACTGTCTTTAACCCAAAGGTTGTAGATCTTACTCAGACGACCAGAGGTGGTCGGAAATGGCTTGAGAACCCATGGGGTGAGTGAACCGCCTTCTGGCTTCTCTGAGGGCTTCAAGACAGTGATACCCAACGTAAGAAGGAGAGTCATGAGGTTGGGAGAGTGGTGAGACCACCATAAAGACCAGCAAGGAAATGGCCGGTAAGAACCATGGCGGTTCTAGCAGAGAGCGTTTGAGAGAGATGACAGAAGAGTATGGCGGAGTGTAACGAGAGAGTGAGAGGGGGAAATGAGGGTTTGGGGTAGGTCGTTTAGGGTTAATTAAGGTAAGGGATAATATTAGCCGTTGATCAAAATTGATCAACGGTTTAGATTAAAACACAGGTCAGGTCGGGTGATTTTAATGGATAGGGCCTAGGTATTGGATTAATTTAATTGGGGTTGGGGCCAGATTTAATTAGGCTAAAATTAGAACAAAATTGGCTATTTGTTAAATACCTGATTAAATAGATACATAATTAATAAAAATAGCTAATAATTACATAAAATGAAATGCTAAATAGGTGAAATTAAGGTAATTGAATAATATTAAAAAAATATAAAATAACTAACTATTGAATTAAAATTGTATAAAATGTATAATTAGGCTTTAATTGCAAAATTGTTGTAATTATAGCAAAATAATGCCAAATTGACTAATTTATGAAATAATTAAATCCTAATAGGATTAATAATGATATATTGGGCTAGGAAATATTTTGAAATTATTTATAATATAATTTATGAATACTTATTGAATATAAAGTACTGAATAAATTTAGAAAAGAAATTAATAATAATGTGGAAAATTGTGAAAAAATACCAGTTATTATAAAAAGTAATTTTGAAGATATATGGGCAAATTTAAAAATACTTTGAGAAAAAATTGGGTATCAACACTCCTATGTGTTGTTAAATCACCTGCCTATAGAACCTGAGTGTTTAATTCATTCAACATATTCTGCTCCTATGTTTTCTTAGATATCATACCTATAGGAAATAAAATATCAATGACCAATCTTTCTATTTGCATAACTGCAACATATGCATTAGATACCATGACCATAGGGTTATACTAGCTTATGTTCTACTGATTTTCATCTAAAAATCATGTCTATAGGACTTTAAGTAGTTAATTTGCCATTGTTATCATACTGCTCACCTAGAAGACATGCCTATAGGAGCCAAGTATAAAATCAGTTTCGATTACTAATCATTAGAAATCCTGCCTATAAAGTAATGCCACTCGCTTTTAAGTGTTAATATTGAACTTTCAAACATTGTTTCATTGCTTAGCCATACCAATATTAGAAAGCATGCCTATAGGATCAAACTGAGTAATTATGAGTATTTTCAATGGTTATCACTGCCAACTACTGCGTAAATCACCTAGAGATCATGTCTATATGTTTAATCACTTATAATATGTAATTTCAATAATCAGCGTGCAATATAAAATCCCCCTAAACCGTATAGTTGTTTAGAAATCATGTCTATAAAATGGCACCTTGCATCTGGAACTGGCTGCATGTTTGAATTCCGATGTCACATAGAAACCATGTGTATAGGGCTTAATGGCTTTAATTTGCCTCAATTCTGAAACTGTCTAACGCCTAATGTGAGCATTTATTGTCTAAGTGTGGAGGTTAATTTGAGCACTTGATTGCCTTTACATGAAGCCCAACTTGTTTTGTATGTCACCTGGTATTATCATTTTGAGCAGCCTAAGCTAAGTCTAGAATCATCCAAAATAGAAGTCCAAACACCTCCTAGGCCATAGGCATGGGACGGGTAGTGCTTGCATAAGGCACAATTTAGAATCAATACTGCGCTCTAGGTAAAAACTTAAAGGTAGTAATCGGGTAGCAGGAGATGATAGTCTGTGCCCGCTGAATAATACAAGTAACACCCCATCTTGAGGGAGTTACGAAGTATTGTTTATGTTGCACTGAGTGATCCTTTATCAATTACTTGGGTTTATTCAGGGATTTTTTATAGTAATTTCTGAAACTTCTTGTTTTTCTCTCTGATCCTTTGACTAATTCATATAATTCGAGTTCGGCCGGGACCCACCGTTGTGGACCTCGAAGAGTGCCTAACACCTTCTCTTCGAGGTAATTTGAGCCCTTACCCGATCTTTGGTGATGCAAACTGGTTAAACCAGAGTTATTTGCAAATAGGTGTCCTAACGCACCTCAAACCCGTTAGGTGGTGACTCTCTCTTTTAACACCTTCCTTAAAAGAGTTGTCATATGTCGAAACACGATTTCGCGAGAAAAAGAGGCACGACAGCATGGCGACTCTACTGGGGATATTTTAAGTTCTTACAATAGAGAACTTGGTCTATATGAATTAGTCTTCTATGATAAACGTGTTTCCTTATTCTTTATTGTTGCATGAATATCCCCCTTCCTTTTGGCCTTTATTGCTACATGCACACCCTTTTCCCGTTATCCCTTTCGTTTGAATTCGCATTAATGTGCAAATCTCTGCTCAACTTGGTTACTGTATGCATTCTCCTCTTATGTTTGATTGCTCTAAGTCGTTTTTAAAAGTTTTCTATATCATTCCTCTCCACATTGCGCAAACTAACTTCTTCCTTGTTTTCTTTTCTTTTTTATGTCTTTACGTTTCATTTAATACTGCATTTAATGTCTTCATTATGCAAAATACTTGACAACGTGTTGTTTTATCTTTGCATAAAACATGGTCACATCATATTTCAGTCATGCGTAATTAATACCATAGTGGCGCTTGATGAGTGTCCGCCTCTTCCTAAATCACCCTTTAAATTTGGAAAGTCTTATTTGCGGTAAAACTAGTCGATCAGCGGTGCAGTCGACAATTTCGTGCTTTTCCCTCTCAAGTTGTCCACTTGAGGGTACTGGTCTAGACTCTTCTAGAAACCCCCACACTAATATTAACTACATGCATCATGTCCAAACCTAGTATGGGTTAGAACGCTGTCCACTTAATAACCCACTAAGGCAAGCCTTGTCCAAAGTCCGTCGGGATTTCCATAGTCCCAATGGACACGATCACGATCTATGCATTACTTGGAGAAAACATGCCAATATGTTGATCATTAATGTGTAAATAGTCAAATCCAGAGGGGAAAAGGGCTAGCCTTATTCTCTGCAGAAATGAGGCACGAAATCCTCAGGTTCGGCATGTTTCAAAATATCCCACCTTTGCTAATGGATTTGTGGGAAAATCTCTCACCAAGTGACAAAAATCATGTGAAAAGAATCCTCGGGAATTTACCTTTTTTGTTAGACATTCAATCAAACAATACATTAGTTAAGGCCGCCACCATGTTCTGGGATGAGAAGAGAGCCGTCTTCCATTTTGGCAACATAGAAATGACTCCCCTTTTAGAAGAAATAGGAGGCATCGCTGGGCTCCCATGGGATAGCACTGGTTTGTTTTTACCGGAAAAATGCACTTCCCGGGGTTTCTTAAAAATGATGGGTTTCAGAAAAAGTGATGAGTTAGTCTGTCTGAAGAAATATTACATACCATTCGATTTCCTTTATGAGCATTATAAGCACAACAAGTCATATCTCATTTATCATGATGAGTTTTCCATCACTTCTTTGGGTTGGACTCACCGCTGGGTTTTCGTATTCATTGTCTGTTTTATGGGGATGCTGGTATTTCCAATACAGGGAGAAAGGATCCACACTCTCCTAGATATGATCACTAAGACCCTAATAGAGGGGATTGAGAAGAAAACTTATACTATTGTCCCTATGATTTTGGCAGAGATATATCGGGCTTTAGACCGTTGCAAAAAGGGGTATAGGTATTTCGAGGGTTGCAATTTGTTGCTACAAGTATGGTTGATTGGAACACCTTCAGAGAGGGGAATACTGTCAAGAGTTTCCATAACGACCATAGAATGACCACATAGCCTATCACCATCCGAAAAGAATGACTTTTATCCCAGACAGGTTTGCACAACCGGGAAACGCTATTAGCTGGGTACACTTATTTAGCAATTTGACTAATGACAAGATACATTGGATGTTTGAGTGGTTCCCTAGAAATGAATTCATTATCAGGTCGAGAGATGTTCCTCATCTAATGCTGATCAGATTGAGGGGGATCTATCCTTATGCTCCTAGCAGAGTTATGAGGCAAGCTGGGAGGAAACAGGTTATACCACGAGTTTCCAAAATTGTTCATTACAAAGCAGACTTCCAAGGGAGTGCCATTCCATTCAAGTTCGAGGAACATCACATGTGGCATCAAAATATCGTCTTAGAGAAATATACCATCGAGCCAGGCCGATATCATGCCGTCCATACTTCTACCCATCATGGTTGATCGATGACATAGCAGGAGAAGTCAAGCCAGGGGTTGATTTGAGGAATAGGGTCATAGACGATACTGCTGAAGCACAAGTCAAATACAGGAGGTTGCGCAAACGGGTCTTCGAGTCTGAAGCCAAGCATTTGGAACAACATAAAGTGGACATGGAAGCAATCAACGAACGGAAGGGAATCACTAATAAGTCAACAGAGAGGTTGGATTATCTGGAGCAGGGTTTGATGGAACTTGAGGGAAAGAAGAGGAAAAGGATCTCAGACTATCAGAATGCAGAGGGCAACGATGAAGGGCATCTAGCAAGGGCCTATCTGCTGTTGGACATGCGCGGCCTGGGGAATCTGATTGATGGGGCAAAGATGGCCAAGCTTGGATAAGTTCCCTCTGTGAATAAATAGATTAGGAATGATGTTTTACTTGTTTTGTAGATTTGTTTTAGATTTCGTGTAATAAGGAAAATGCCATTAGTGACTCTTTATAATTTTTGTCGTTTTAGTAGAGATTTGGTCTATTTATCATATTAATGAAATGACGCAACTATTGGCATTGAGTTTTGTCCAAATCTGTATGTCGCTAGGACTACCTCGGGCACAATCAGGTCCCCAAATTAGGATGCGAAGTTATAATTCCGCAATACGTGTTTAAATACCGCAAATATCCTTTTAATACTCCTCACTGACTTGTTTACCTTTTATTTTTCTTCTTTTCTTTGTTTATTACCATCCATTAAGGTTGGTTCGTGCATACTGGCATCATTGGCATTTCATACCAGATCTAGAGGTACTCCACCTCCCCCTCCTCCAAGTGATCCTAAGAACAAAGGAAAATCTAAGATGGACGATGTGAGTGGTATCAGGAAAGACAACGCTACGCATGCAGAGAATGTCAAAACTTTGAATGGTCGGAGTACTCCGGCACAAAATGATTTGGTTTTACTGTTAGAACAGAAGATATTGGAGTAACAAGGGGAACTTGAGCAGGTCCAGAACTTGGAAAACCTTTCCCTTAGCTTGAATGTTCCCGACATCAACTAACACAACACCTAAAATCCAACGCCTCCTCAAAACACACAAAACCAGCACCCAAAAAATCCTCCTGCACCTTATCAATACGCCACGTCTCCCCAAAATCCTAATCCTCCACCAGTATCAACCCCTCCACAGCATCACCATAATTCAACCCAGTATCCACAAACTAGCACCTACCACACCCCTCAAAATGCACCACAACCTGCCCCCGATCCCTAAAACTCAACCAATGACCACCACTATGCCCAAATTCTTTGAGTCCACCAAAGTAATCCTATATACGTGGAAAAATTATCCCACACTTCACAACAAACCCTGTATACGCATGAATACATCGAGAAGGACTTGCTCATCAAGAATATGGCAGAGGAACTTAAGAAGCTTACTAGTCAAGTCTAAGGTTTTGAAGGAGGTAAAGGCATCAAAGGTTTGAACTATGAGTATTTGTGTGTTCAGCCGGACGTAGAACTGCCAAAGGGTTACAAACCTCCTAAGTTCGAAATGTTCGACGGGATAGGTGATCCGAAGGTACTTTTGAGGACATATTGTGACAAGCTCGTAGGGTTGGTAAAGATGAAAGAACACGCATAAAGTTGTTCGTGAGGAGCTTGTACATCACTCAAAACCCAAAGAAATGGGTTAATTGGGTAAGCATGGCATCAGAATTTATGGATCGGTTCAGATTCAATATAGAGAATGCACCAGACGTCTTCTATATCAATAATCTTAAGAAGAAGCCGATAGAAACTTTCCGCGAGTATGCTACTTGGTGGAGATCAGAAGCTGCGAAAGTAAGGTCGGCACTGGCAGAAGAGCACATGAACAAGTTCTTTGTCCGAACTCATGATCCACAGTATTACGAGAGGTTGATGGTTATTGAAAACCATAAATTTTCCAACATCATCAAATTGGGAGAAAGAATAAAAGAGGGAATTAAAAGCGGAATGGTAACAAATTTTGAGGCACTCCAGGCTACAAACAAAGCCTTGCAGTCGGGCGGTATATCTAAAATGAAGGAAGTAGGGGCATTAATGGTAGCCCAAGGGCCGAAGTCTCCTCTCACATACCAAACACCTCCACCCACATATCAGCCTTCACCTTCCAGATATTAACAACCCGCCACCGCTTACAATACTTAAAACACTCAGCCGACATACTACCATTCATCGCCAGCCCACTAAAATTACCAAGAACCCAGGCCAATTACAACCGTAGACCGACCAGACAATACACTCCTATTGCTGAACCCATCGTCCAGTTGTATGAGAGACTGAAAGCTGACAGTTATGTCACTCCTATTCCCGTCGTTGCCATAGAAAATTCCTCTCAGTAGGTCAATCCAAACAAGACATGTGCCTACTATTCAGGCATGAAGGGTCACACTATTGATGAATGTCGCACTCTGAAGGACAAGATCCAGACACTAATTGACACCAAGGTTATACAAGCAAAAGAGGTTGCACCTAATGTCCGCAACAATCGTCTCCCGGATCACAGGGGCGAGGGGTAAATGTGATGGAAACTGATGAAGAATGGGATCCAGAAGGTTCAATCGGGCTCATTTAGGAAGGGGATGATCCTAAAATACCTCTAGTCACTCTCACACCTATTGTGGTACAGATACAGTCATCGATTGAGGTTGAGGTAGCCGCACCAACTCCGTTCGAGGTTGAAGTAACAACACCCTCAGCCATGCCAACTCTGGTCGAAGTAGAAGTGACCACACCATTAACCGTTACGGTAGCACCTACACCGTCCTTTAAGTCCATTGTTGTACCCTGGGACTATGCTGCTGAAGCGAGAAGGAATGGAAATGGGAAAATGGAAAAACCGGTGCAACGCAAGGTATGAACAAGACTGGTAGGGTTTATACGCCCGAGCATTGAGGAGGAACAAGTAAAGAAGCCACCTCCAAGCCGCCAATCATTGAAACTGGCCCGGATGATCTTTGGAGAAAGGTGCAAGCAAGAGAATATTCTATGGTTGATCATCTGAACAAAACCCTTTCTCAGATATCCATTCTATCACTACTACAGAATTCTGAAGCGCATAGGAATGCGTTGATGAAATTGTTGAATGAAGCTTTTGTACCCAACAACATTACTAGTGGAGATATGGCCAACATGGTAGGACAAGTATTGGAAATCCATAAGATCACTTTTTACGAAGATGAATTGCCGCCAGAAGGGTTGAGTCACAACAGGGCACTACATAGCACAAATACAATGTGAAGACAAATTTATTGTCAGGGTCTTGATAGATGGAGGTTCAAGTCTCAACATCTGTCCATTGACCAGTGTGAAGAGATTGGGTAATGGTTTGCATGAGATACGAGCAGGAACTATGAACGTGAAGGCATTCGATGGGTCTCAAAGGTCCACGATTGGGGAAACCAATCTCTATTTGCATATGGGCCCGACTTGGTTTGATGTTGAATTTCAAGTTATAGACATATCCACCTTATATAATTTGCTGTTGGGAAGACCTTGGATACATGATGCTGGGGCCGTAGACTTTACTCTGCATCAGACCGTAAAATTTGAACGTAACCATCAAGAAGTGATCATCCATGAAGACGGAAGTTATCCTATTTACACCAATCAGACTGTTCCAGTTGTTGAGAATAGAAGAAAGTTGGGTGGGGATACATACCATCGCATTGAGTGTGTTAACGCGATCGAGAGGGATAAATGGTGGAGTAGAAAATTAGAGAGAAGATTGGCATGGGTAGAATATGAACCTGTTAAAGGGCTCGAAAAGAGTCTCCAGGGTATCGCCAAACCAATACAACTAAAGCGTCATTACACAACCTTTGGACTTGGTTATCAGTACACGTGGCACGAGTATCAGAATTGGTCGCCACCATGGCGTGGTCCTTATTACCCTCTTGAGAAACCGATACCGCTTTTGAGCCAATCCTTCCATCAGGCCGATATGATGTGGGGGTCTGAAGAAGATGAAATTCTAGCCAGTTTAAGGAATCTGTTCTTGGAAGATGGAGATATAGATTGCAACGTAATAGTTGAGGAGGAGGAGGAGGAGGAAGGTCTCGTCATTCAGACAGTGGAGAAGGGAGTTGTTCTCAGGAACTGGACTACTACACCATCATGGGCCCGCCGAGTTTCAGGGTAGCCTGTCTGCTAGAATCATTTACCTTGAAAACAATTTTTATGAGCATTTTTAAGACATTTTTTTTTCTTCAGTATTTTGTTATTTTGCTTTGAAACAATTGTTTGAATCGCTAAATCACTTTCGTTTGACATTTTTGTATTCCTCAATGGTTTGTTATTTTATTATTTATTATTATCCTTTAAATTTTTCTCTCTACAACATTACTATTACTTATCCTGTTGAACCAACAACTGTGACTTGTAATGATACAACGCAACATAAGGATAGTGACTCAGAGGAAATAGAAGAAGAACATATAATACCTGAGGAAATCGTCAGAGAAGTGGAAAATTTTGAGAACAAGCCTAAGTCCAATCTGGATGAAACTGAGATAATTAATCTAGGAGACTCTGAAATAGTCAAAAACACTCGCATAAGCACTCACTTGTCACCATTAGAGAAAGAAGAGTATAACCGTTTCCTGAAAGAGTATGAAGATATTTTCGCATGGTCTTATGATGATATGACTGGTTTGAGCACATCTATAGTGGCTCATAAACTACCTAGCAACTCTATGTGTCTGCCTGTGAAGCAAAAGCTCAGAAAGTTCAATCCAGATATGAGTCTGAAAATAAAAGAGGAAGTCACCAAGCAGATCAAAGCTAAGGTTCTTAGAGTGGTTGAATATCCGACCTGGTTGGCTAACATCGTGCCAATTCTGAAGAAGGATGGGAAAGTCAGAGTATGTGTTGATTATCGGGACATAAACAGAGCAAGTCCCAAAGATGATTTACCATTACCCAATATACACATACTGATCGACAGCTGTGCCAAGCATGAACTCCAGTATTTTGTGGATTGCTTCGTGGGCTATCATCAGATCTGGATGGATGGAGAAGATGCCAAAAAGACAACTTTTATTACACCATGGGGAGTGTATTTCTATAAAACGATGTCGTTTGGTCTGAAGAATGCTGGGGCCACTTATATGAGAGCCATGACAACCATTTTCCACGACATGATACACAAAGAGATAGGGGTATATGTGGACGACGTCATCATCAAATCCAAGAAGGGTACATATCACATATCAGACTTGAGAAAGTTCATTTATCATCTTCGAAGGTATAATCTGAAACTGAATCCCGCAAAATGTGCCTTCGAGGTCCCTGCCGGAAAGTTGTTAGGATTCATCGTCAGCCGTCGAGGAATTGAGCTGGATCCGTGAAAAGTCAAGGCTATCCAAGATTTGCCACCTCCAAAGAACAAGAAACACATGATGAGTTTTCTAGGGCGTCTCAATTACATCAGTCGCTTCATAGCACAATCGACCGTGATCTGTGAGCTAATTTTCAAAATGTTAAAGAAGGATGCTACAACAAGTTGGACCGAAGATGCCAGAAAGCTTTTGACAAAATCAAGGAATATTTTTCCACACCACCATTCCTGGTCCCGCCGGAACCTTGTAGACCTCCGCTACTCTATTTGTCCGTATTAGATGGAGATTTCGGTTGTGTCTTGGGACAACATGACGAGATGGGGAGGAAAGAGAAGGACATATACTATCTGAGTAAGAAGTTCACACCCTACAAAGCACGGTATTCTTTGCTGGAATACACCTGTTGTGCTCTGACATAGATAGCTCAGAAATTGAGGCACTACTTTTGTGCATATACCACATATCTCATATCAAGAATGGATCCTCTGAAGTATATTTTCCAGAAACCCATGCTTACAGGGAAGCTAGCAAAATGGCAGATATTGTTGAGTGAATTTGACATCGTCTATGTAACTCAGAAGGCGGTTAAGGGACAGGCATTAACAGATCATCTGGCAAAAAATCCTGTAGGAGAAGAATACGAACCACTAAAAATGTATTTTCCCGATGAAGAAGTATCATTTGTAGGGGAAGATATCGTCGAAACCTACGACGGTTGGAGAATGTTTTTTGACGGGACTGCAAATTTTAAAGGAGTGAGTATCGGAGTCATTTTGGTGCCAGAGACAGGTCAACATTACCCGGTATTTGGAAAACACAGATTCCCGTGCACCAACAATATGGTAGAATATGAGGCTTGCATTTTGGGGCTCAATTTTGCCATTGACATGAATATCCAGAAAATCCTGGTAATTGGCGATTCACACCTTCTGGTACATCAGGTTCTAGAAGAGTAGGATATAAAGAATACCAAAATATTACCATAATTATATCACGTGCAAGAGTTGATGAAGAGGTTCACAAAGATAGAGTTCAGACATGTTCCGAGAATCTAGAATGAGTTCACAGACGCATTGGCCACTCTATCCTCCATGATACAACACCCGTACAAGAATTTCATCGACCCTATTCTGGTAAGGATCCATAATCATCCATCTTATTGCACTCACGTTGAAGAAGAAACATATGGGAATCTGTGGTTCCATGATATCAAGGAATACGTAGCAAAAGGAGAGTACTCGGAGTATGCAAGTCATACTCAGAAACGCACGCTCCGATGATTATCCAACCATTTCTTCCAAGGTAGAGGAATTTTGCACATAAGGAATCTAGACCTAGGATTACTACGGTATGTTGACGCCAAGGAAGCTTCCAAACTGATCGAAGAGATACATGCCAGAACTTGCGGACCACATATGAACGATTTCATTTTTGCTAAGAAAATATTCAGAGTAGGGTATTTTTGGATGACTATGGAAACAGACTGCATCAGGTATGTCCAGAAATGTCATCAGTGCCGAGTACATGCAGATATGATACGGGTGCCACTAAATGAAATCAATGCAGCAAGTGCACCTTGACCTTTACCGCTTGGGGAATGGATGCCATTGGTCCGATCGAGCCTGCGGCGTCAAACGGGCACAAGTTCATTTTAGTGGCCATAAATTACTTCACAAAATGGGTCGAGGTTACATCTTACAAAGCTGTAACTAAGAAAGTCGTCGCAGATTTTGCCAGGGATTGTATTATTTGCCAATTCGGGGTACCAGAATCCATCATCACCGAGAACTCCACCAACCTCAACAGTGACTTAATGAAAGCTATGTGTGAAACATTCAAAATCAAGCATAATAATTCCACAACATACATGCCTCAAATGAATGGAGTCGTGGAGGCCGCTAACAAGAATGTCAAGAAAATATTGAGAAATTATGGTAGACAACCACAAGAAATAGCATGAGAAATTACCATTTGCCTTATTAGGGTATCGTACCACAGTCCGCACATCAACTGTGGCAACCCCATACTTGCTGGTCTACAGTACTGAAGTTGTCATTCCTGCCGAAGTCGAAATTCCTTCTTTAAGATTCATACAAGAAGTTGAACTTAGTGATGCAGAGTGGATAAGAAGTAGCTACGAGCAATTAGCTCTCATTGACGGGAAAAGAATGAATGCAGTATGCCATGGTCAAATTTATCAGAATAGAATGTCCAGAGCTTTCAACAAAAGGATCAGACCTAGACAGTTCACATCGGGGCAGCTGGTGTTGAAGCAGATCTTCCTGCATCAGGATGAATACAAAGGGAAATTTTCACCCAATTGTCAAGGGTCCTACATGGTTCATAGAGTACTAACAGGAGGAGCACTCATACTTGCAGAAATGGACGGAGAAATTTGGCCAAAGCCTATCAACTCAGACGCAGTCAAAATATACTATGTTTAGAATGTTTGCATTTCTTCATCTGATGTAAATGAACTACGCTTGACATGATTCCCATTTAAGAGGGGATACGTAGGCAACCCTGTGATTTCGGTCACAATTCAATAAAATTTCATTTCCCCCGTGCTCAGAAATTGGATCAGAATTTTGAGGACCCTCAAAATTACGGAGCAAGTCTAGTCAACTTCATCATGTGCAGAACGCTCAATAATCGCTTATTAAATTGGGGCACAAGTTTGAGGAGGACCCTCAAAATTCTAATGCAAAGAAGTCGCAATGTTTCTAAAGTGTCACAGTCATTGGTTCAGCTAATTTACTTGATATTGCATATTACTATGTTAATAACTACATTCATCAAATGCACACATATTTTTCGAAAACTTTATTTTATGAAACAGCCAGATTCTACCCACGGTAACTTGAGCAGGATTCGATACAGAGAAAAGTTAATCAAAGCAAGCAGGTGAAGGCACGAGCCAACCTTCCCTTCAAAACTCACGGTTTTTCTCTAGATGCAGGAACAAGGAATATTCGCAAATACGTGCACACCTCAGAATCACTATTCATAACGATAAAGCTGCCAAATGCAAACATATCTCCAGCTAAGAAATACTCTGCTATCACTCATTTCCTTTCCCTACATTAGGCTAAGCCCTACCTCCTTAATTGCATGAGACTAAGTGTTGTCTCTTATTTTGCATGAGTCTAAGCCCTGCCTCCTCAATTGCATAAGGCTAAGCACTGCCTTTCCCCTCATGAGACTAAGCATTGTCTCCCATATTGCATGAGACCGAGCCTTGTCTCCTTAATTGCATGAGACTAAGCACTGTCTCCTATTTTGCATGAGGCTAAGCCCTGCCTCCTAAATTGCAAAAGGCTAAGCACTGCCTTTCCCCTTCATGAGACTAAGCATTGTCTCTCATTTTGCATGAGGCTAAGCCCTGCCTCTTTTAATTGCATGAGACTAAGCATTGTCTCCCAGTTGCATGAGGCTAAGACATGCCTCCTCAACTGCATAAGGCTAAGCATTGCCTTCCCCTACATGAGACTAAGCATTGTCTCCCATTTGCATGAGGCTAAGCCATGCCTCCTTTCATTGCATGAGACTAAGCATTGTATCCCATTTGCATGAGGCTAAGACCAGCCTCCTCCTTGCACGAGACTAAGCATTGTCTCCCATCTTACATGAGGCTAAGCCTTGCCTCCTTCTTACATGAGACTAATCATTGTCTCCCATTTCGCATGAGGCTAAGCATTTCCTCCCTAATTACATAAGGATAAGATCTACCTTTCCTTGCATAACACCAAATGCTATGCTACTAGAAATCTAGCACTATTTTTTTCTTCGGGGCTAAGCTCTGCCCCCGATCTTACACAAGATTAAACTCTGTCTTTTTTCCCTTCGCATATGACCAAACATCATGTCTTTGCATATCATGGGCTGAAATATCGCCATTTTTTCCAAAGGCGTTATAGTCCGAAGGCATCATCCTCATAGCCAGAAGACACCATGCCATGACCTGAGGATCTCTCAATATTATACATAATTATTCAAAGGCGTCATAGTTCAGAGGCACCATTTTCATAGCCCGAGAACATCATTTCATGGCCTGCGAATCCCTTATCACACGATTCATAGCCCAGGACCTCATGGTCTAAGGACATCATCCCCATCATCAAAAGACAACTTTCATGGTCCAAAGGGAATTTGCATCATGATTATATTGCTGCAATATATACCTGCATGCATTGTGTTTAAGTTTTGCAGGTGAACCGGGAGGTAACTGTCTTTTGATAGGAGGAATCTTCGCTCCAGTTTCTGTTTGATGATCACATCTCAAAACTACCCCAAATACAGCCAACCACCGTCTGTTACCCATTTCCACTGGATAACCGTTCAAATATCCATAGCCGTTCCAAGGTGCATCCATTCACAATTCCATATAAACTCATCTGATATCTACCTATCTAGAAGAGCCTGTCCATTCCTCTAACAACTCCATCGGCTTAGTTCACCGCTGGATCCAGAACTACACACGGCCTGATTCCCGTAAAACTAGGGATATGTAGGCAACTCAGAAACCGGAGTTCGGCCTCCATTTTCAAATCACCTCGTTCGGCCAAAATCGGTCATCATTTCTTTACCCGACAACTCTTTCATCATTCCCGGGTAAAGATGGGTAGCTGTTGATACCCAATGTTTCCCTCATATTTCTAAAAGATATATATATATTCCCTCATATTTCTAAAAGATATATATATATATATATATATATACACACTTTCAAAATAGTATATTTGCATCATCATTTAGTTTATAAACCTATACAAGCATCTTTCAAAATTTTCTATAACTTTTAAAGGCTTTAAATTAATTTCTTTCTGCATTTTATTACGAAATATCCAATAATTATCTTTTAAATTATTTTTTATGATGATTTAATCATCCAAACTTATTAATTACACCAACATGTATGTTTTTAAATATTTTACTGCATTTTCATAATTACATTTGCATTTTTTAGGCTCATTGCACATTTTTGCAATAATAGCTTATATTCATGTATAATTATATTATTTACGCCAAAAATAACTTTTATATTTTTATAATGTTAAGTTATTATTTTTAATCATTTTAATGCACAAATAATATTTTTGTTATTTATTAATTATTTTTATAAATTATTTTGCTAAATATTGGATATTTAAAAACTAGCTTAAATTCCTAAACCTATTTTCGGACCAAATATTGGCCCATAAAACCTAATACACTAGCCCAATAACCCCATCCAAAAACCAATAACCCCATTACCCATAACCCGGTCGCAACCCACCTAAACAAACCCGACCCAACCTCCTTTTAATCGTGGCCCTTGATCTCTGAGATCAATGACCCATATTGAACCCCTCCATTTAATTACCCAATCACCCTAACTCTAACCCATTTCCCTTCTGCCCCTGGCCCTAGCATCCTCTCATCTCCCTTCTCCTTCTCTCAAGAACCCTACCCGCCGCCCCCTAAATCCTCTCCTAATCCCACCTAATATGGGATTCCATGGCTGTTTCTTGCCATATACGATCCCCTTTTGGTACTGGCTACTCTCCTATAGTTATTTCCTAAACATGGCAAGCCGATATCATCAATATCGAACAGAAATCGTTTCAAATCCCTGATCTTTTTGCTATTCTGTCTATATTAATCCTATATTCTACTGTGAGTACAAATAGTTTATTTTTTTGTTGATTTTTACTTACCCTAAAACTAGGGTTTTCAATCTCTTCAAATAAAACTAAAATTTGTTCGATTCTCTGATTCTGAGTGTTATTATGTCTATATTCGTCATATATCCTACTGTGGGTCCCACTTTTGTTATATTTTGTCAATATATACTTTCAATAAAAAATTAGGGTTTACCATTTTCTTCTCCTAATCTGATTTTAAATTGATTTATGTGTTCTTCTTTCCTTTTGTTTTTTGATTGAGTGTATTTCCTTACTTATGTGTTGATTTTACCACTATATAAACCTATCTCTCTTCCCGTTTCTAGACAGAACTTCAATCACTATTTTTCACTAAAAACTTAGGCTTTATTCTGTATTCGTTGAGTATCTTATTCTGTTTTGGCTCTTGGCCGGCTGAAAGCCAAGGCCACCAGATTTCTACTTTTCCGACCTCTCTTGGGTGTGAGCACTACTCTGGGTTCTTGAAACCCTTGGGAACTTGACACGTTTGAGACTCTGGACCTTTATTGCTGTTCTTTTCTTTTTTATTGAACAATCACTCGTTAGTTTCTAAACCTTCCCAAGGTTAATTCCATTATGTTAGCATATTCTCTGAAATTGCATGATTTAATATATTCCCTTGACTCTCTTTATGTGTGATTCTTCCTATAATTGCTAGCCTAATAATGTCTTTGCACCTAACTTAGTTAATTTGGACAGATTGAAGCATGTTTGCTTGGTGTTATTGATTATTGAATGATAGCCTTGATTATATGGCCTAATCCATGTTCTCTACCTAATTTTGAACTTCTTGTGATTAATTGATGTTATTAGCATGCCCTAACCTGTTTAAGACCTTCACTCTAAGTGTATAGTGTGCTCCTATGACTATAATTGTCACTCAATGTGTTCTTGCCCTATCGAATTTTGTACCTTTAACAACCTGTTATCTTTTGAACTAGTTTTTCTTGATCGATGCCCTCTATGATCTTTGAATTATGTTTGTATTATGTTGTTTAATCCCTAAGTGTAGTATAATCTGATCCATTAAGTTTTAAACTGATTGCATTAACGACAATTATTTGTCGTACTAGCCTATTGCTCCTTCCCTATTAACTTGTTATCCCATGAGCTTCAGGTTCCCTATTTCCTATTAACATGTCACCCTGCCCCAATGTGTTGGTTTATTCTTGAGTTCATGTTCATTATGTGATCATTTTGTAGTGTTTGCAAATGCTTTTCCAAAACTATTACTTTATTACTATTTTTATTGGTTGTTCCCTGCTATGAGTCTCTAATTCTTGGCTAGCTGAAAGCCAAGCCCCCCCCCCCCCCCCCCTCTCCCTCTTCCACCTATTGAACAAGCCAATTGATTTGTGTAAAGGTCTGTCTTCTGGATCTTTTGATCAATTAGGGCTACTGTGTTTCTTGTGAAAATAAAGATTGTTTTTCTGGGTTTGATCAAGTGTGATTTATGGGCTGTGGTGAAGCCTGTATGGATACGAATTTGAAGGCCTGGCTGGGCTGGGTATACTTTGTGGCTTGTCTTAGGCCCATTATATTTATTTTGTAACTTTGTAATTTATTTCATTTATCGGGCATGTAATAATAATTGGGGTGTTAGTAAAATTGGGAAAATGGGTCTATTCTAATGTTTTCATGAAATGGGTAGAAATCCTGCCTATAGGTATTTAATTCATACCATATGTTCTGCTCCTATGTGTCGTTAGATCACCTGCCTATAGGACCTGAGTGTTTAATTCGTGCAACATATTTTGCTCCTATTTCTTGTTAGATATCATGACTAAATTTTTAATTTGCATAACTGCAGCATATGCATTAGATACCATGACCTTAGGGTTATACTAGATTATGTTCTATTGATTTTCATCTAGAAATCATGCCTATAGGACTTTAAGTAGTTTATTTGCTATTGTTATCATACTACTCACCTAGAAGACATGCCTATAAGATCCAAGTATAAAATCAATTTCAATTACCAATCATTAGAAATCCTGCCTATAAGGTAATACCACTCGTTTTTAAGTGTTAATATTGAAATTTCAAACACTGTTTCATTGCTTAGCCATACCAATATTAGAAAGCATGCCTATAGGACCAAACTGAGTAATTTTGAGTATTTTCAATGGTTATCACTGCCAACTACTGCGTAAATCACCTAGAGATCATGTCTATAGGTTTAATCACTTATAATCTGTAATTTCAATAATCAACGTGCAATATCAAATCCCCCTAAACCGTATAGTTGTTTAAAAATTATGTCTATGAAATGGCACCTTGCATCTGTAACTGCTTGCATGTTGGAATTCCGAGGTCACATAGAAACCATGTCTATAGGGATTAATTGCTTTAATTTGCCTCAATTCTGAAACTTTATAACGCCTAATGTGAGAATTTTTTTCCGTGCATTTGTTGTCTAAGTGTGGAGGATAACTTAAGCCCTTAATTTCCTTTACATGAATTCCAACTTGTTTTGTATGTCTCCTGGTTTTATCATTTTGAGCAGCCTAAGCTAAGTCTAGAATAATCAAAAATAGAGGTCCAAATGCCTCCTAGGCCATAGGCATGGCACAGGTAGTGCACGCATAAGGCACGGGTTAGAATCAACTAGTGCACTCTAGCTAAAAACATAAAGATAGTAATCGGGTAGCAGAAGATGATAGTCTGTGCCCGTTGAATAATATGAGTAACACCCCATCTCGAGGGAGTTATAAAGTATTATTTATGTTGCACGGGGTGATCCTTTAGGCTAAAAAACTTAGGACCCCCATCTTGTTTATATTTACCTTTGAATCAAGTGTTTGTATTTACTCAAAAGTCTTTGATATTTTTATGTCCCAAATATCTTTCTTTTCTCTGTCTTTGTTTATCTGACTAATTTATATAATTCAAGTTCAGCCGGGACCCACAATTGTGGACCTCGAAGAGTGCCTAACACCTTCTCTTCGAGGTAATTTCAAGCCGTTACCCGATCTTTGGTGATGCAAACTAGTGAAACCTGAGTTATATGCAAATGGGTGCCCTAACGCACCTTAAACCGTTAGGTGGCGACTCTCCTCTTTTATACTTCCTTAAAAGAGTTGTCACATGTTGAAACACGATTTCGCAAGAAAAAAGGGGCACGACACTCTTCCANCCCCCCCCCCCCCCATCTTTTCTTTAAATCAATTATTTGTGTTTATTCAGGGATTTTTGATAGTAATTTCCCAAACTTCTTGTTTTTCTCTCTGATCATTTGACTAATTCATATAATTCGAGTTCGGCCGGAACCCAACGTTGTGGACCTCGAATAGTGCCTAACATCTTCTCTTCACATAGAAATGCATTTTCCTCATGTTATATAGTATCACGTCATTCATGACTTTTTACACACATTGGTACACGGGTATATAGAGGTGTTTTGCACTTGATATTTGGGAAGAAAAAAAATGAAACTTCTTACTTATTGTTGAAACGATTTAGTGACAAATCACAGTTTTCAAACTTACCTGTAATTTTGGCATTTTCGGCAAAAGAATTGAGTTTCACTAAAATATTTGAAAAGCATGCCTATTTTTATGAAATGGTGAACGGGTTGAGCCCCTTTTATTTCTGAGATACTCCTTTACTTCTTGTGCTATGCTATTGTGAACTGTTGTAGAATACCGGTATCACGCTCCCTTTTTCTCGCGATGTCGGGTTTCAACATTTTTTGGGACAACTTCTATTTTTAGCGGGTAGGGAATTGGAATTGAGAGAGTCGCCCCCTAACGGATTAAAGTGTGTTAGGGAACCTAGGGTAGATAAGTCATATAACCAGTTTTCATCACCAGAGATAGAGTAAGGGCTCAAATTACCTTGAGCGGAAGGTGTTAGGCACCCCTCGAGGTCCACAACGGTGGGTCCCGACCGAACTTAAATTAAGTGAATTAGTCTAAGCAATTTGGACAAATTAAATACTCGATTTACTTGAGAACATGAATGGGGGGGGGCCTAAGTTTTTTAGCCTATAGGATCACTCCGTGCAATACTTTGTAACTCCCTCAAGTCGGAGTGTTACTCATAGTACTTAGCAAACACACTATCATCTCCTTACTACCAGATTACTATCTTTAAGTTGTTACTTAAGTGTTCTAGTTAATTCTAGCTCGTTCCCTATGCGTGCACTACCAATCCCTTATCTATGGTTCTGTAGGTATTAGGACCTCTATTTGGGATAGTTCTAGACCCAGTCTATGTTGGTCAAAAATGTAAAATCTAGGCAACAAGCAAAAGCAATTAGGACTTTCAGATAAAAATCAAATATAGGCTCACATTGACCTCCATACATAAAACAACAAATGCACGCAATCGAATCAGCAAACTTTATTAACCTTAAAATCCTATAGGCAGGATATCTATGTGAGAAAACAGAGTGCAGAGGCAGTTTTATTAAGGCGAGTGTTAAGATCTGTTGTTTGCCCACTGATTTTATTCAGTATAATCTGGGCACTTCAGGCAGTAATACATCACAAATATAAACCCAAAATTATTATTAAGTCCTACAGATATATTGCCTAAGTGATTGACAATGGCGATTGAATTCAGAACTAATTAATGGAATCCTATAGGCATGATTTCCACAAGTTTAATGGTTACAGACCTATAGACATGATTTCTAGGTGTAACACTGATTTTAACTTTATAGAGACATGTTTTATTTCCCTTTTTAATCCTATAGGCATGCTTTCTCATTACTGTACCGACTTAAGTCCTATAGGCATTCTTTCTAATTATTGTACTGACTTAAGTCCTATAGGCATCATTTCTAGGTTTGAAACTGGTTTATGATATCTATTACTGAATTGATATAAATCCTATAAGCATGATCTCTAGGTGTCAGACTGATTTTTTATCCTATAGGCATGATATCTATTAAACCATATATGGGCAGAAATTATGCAGATTGCCAGGAAAATGATTAAATCAAACATCAAGGTCATATGGACATGATTACTAATGCACATTTGTTAATATTATGAACATGACTTCTAATATGCAATTTAATGTCAACCCTATAGGTAGGATTTCTAATATGCAAATATTGAACTCAGAAATAGTACCATCACGAAAGTCCTATAGGCAGGATCTCTAAGCATACCGTTTTTTAACAAATGAGCAAAATTAGCAATATAACTAAATCTTATAGGCAGGATTTCTACCCCGTTTAACAAAGGAAATAAGAACCCCCCAAATTTACTAAATATCCCCAGAATCTGTTTATTACAAAGTTATTACAGACCAGAATAGAAAATGAATTACGTAATAGTAATGGAACACTATAGGGAGCCTTCATTAGGCCCTGATAAACCTGGAACAGGCCTTCCAACCATAAAAACATCATAGTGATTCATCCATAGCACATTAGAACCAGGTTTCCAGTGTGTCAAAGTTCCCAAGGGCTTCAGGGACCCAGGCATGCTCACACCAAAACCACACAATCAGAAGATAGTTCACAAGAGATTAGAAAAACTAATTCCCAGTGCGTCAGAGTTCACAGGAGTCTCATGGAGACCTTGAGCAGTGCTCACACTAAGGTGGTTAAGAACCTAAGGGACTAAGAGTGGAGGTTTAAAAAAATCAGTATATAAAAGGAAGTAAGGGGCAGATTTCAAAACAATTTGATTCAGAAGATACAAGGTTTAGAAGACAGAATTGCAGGCAGAACTGCATTAAGAAAACAAGCAAGGTTTGCAAAGTTTTTCATGCTCAAACACACTGTTTAAATAAGTTGAAATTTGGAAAAGTCTAGTTAAGCTAGGTGTTCATGCTAGCATTTAGGACAACCTTATTAAACCAAACAGTCATAGCCCACATGAATCCAAGACATATTAGAAAGCAAGTTACCAAAGAATATAAACAACAGAACAAGAAGCCTAGTAACAATACAAGTTTCTAAGGTTTAAGACTAATTGACTATTTAACCTTCTGACATTAGCCTAAAGGTACCCAAATTCAGAACAGGTTCAGAACAACACATAAGAGAGAGGTTATGCACATTCCTTAAAAGGATTCATATTATTCAAAATAAGCAATCTCAGAGTAAGAATATCAACTATAGGACTAAAAGAGAATCATAGAAGCATAAAGGCAGAATCATGCTCAAAATAAAGTTCAAACATGTTGTTCGAACAACACAGATTGTGGAGACATAGAGAATAAAATGGAAAGGGGATAATGACTTACCAGGTAGGCAGGAAAGCAAGAAAATACACCACGGTAGTTAAGTCCCGAGTCAATTAGCCTTGGCTTTCATCCGGCCAAGACCATAAACAAAAGAGCAAATAGAACTAGAGTAAAGAGAATCTAAGTTTTCAGTGAGAGTATTGAGAGTTTGAGTCTTCCTAAAGGGGAAAGGGAGAAGGGTTTAAATAGTATTCAATTAGGCGAACGAATAAGGACAGAAATCAAACACACATAAACAAGGAAATAAATTATCACATGCGATCAGTAAAGAAGAAAGAACTTTAAAACCCTAGTTTTAGGTAAACCTCACAAAATTGGCAGAAAATAAAGGCAATCAAATATACACTCCATGCGATGAACATAGACAAGAAATGATTCAAAAAGAAACACCCAATTGAACCAGATTTAGGGTCGAAAACCCTAATTTAGGTTATGTAAAAGAAATCGACAAAAATATGCGGGTTTATGCATAAGGGGGCGTATATCTACGGGATAACACTTAAAATTAAAGTTTGAACCAATTTTTGTTCGAATCAAAAGAGGATCTAAAAATCCTAACCTTAGCGTTAAGTACGAATCTGTGAGAGATATGAAAATAACCATACTCACAAAGAACACGCGATGAACACAAACAAAATAAATAACAGGTTAAAGATTTGAACCAGTTTTGGTTCGATTCTTACAAGATTCGCTTGCCATATTAGCAAAGCAATTAGGTAATTTAATAAACGGGTAGCCAGTAGGGGTGAGGGGCTAATATGGTAAGGACATGAGGAGGGAATCTCATTAGAGACGGGATTAGGGGTGATTTTGGGTGATGATGGCTTAGGGTTTTGTGAGGAGATGAGGGGTTTGGGAGGATATAGAGGTCACGGGTTTGGGTGAATGAGGATTAGGGTTTAGACGGGCGGTTTAATTAAAGGGCAGGTACGATGTGGACCGTTGATTTTGGAAATCAACGGTCCTGATTTAAAGGGTCCTAGGTCGGGTATTTTTAGACGGGTATAACGATTGGGCTAACAGGTCCTGGGCTAAAGGTATTGGGCTGGTAAGGGCTGTTGGGTTAGTCCGAAATTGGGGTTTTAGGGGGCTAGATTTTAAATACCCAATTCAACAAATAAATAATTTATAAAAAATAATTAATAAAATAACAAAATATCACTTGTGCATGAAAATGATTTAAAATAATTACTTAACATTATAAAGATATGAAAAGTCATTTTCTGTATAAATAATGCAGTTATGCACATATATAGGCTATTATTGCAAAATATGCAATTTAGCCTAAGGATGCAAATATAATTATAATAAATACATCCAAAAAATTCAAAGCTTAATATGGATATAAATGATGAAAATTAAATGATAAATCATCATAAAAATTATTTGTGATGCAATTAATGATTATTTGTATAATAAAAATGCAGGAATAAATTGACTAAAAGCCTTTACAAATTATAGAAAATTATGGAAAAATAATTGATGATGCTCATGCACTATTTTGATGGTATATATGTACATTTAAAATATATGAGGGTAAAATTGGGTATCAAGAGTTGTCCCTCTTTACCCGAAAAGGACGAAAGAGTTATCGGGTAAAGAAATGATGACCGATTTTTACCAAATGGGGTGATTTGGAAGATATAGGCCACACTCTAGTTTCTGAGCTGCCTACATATCCCTGATTTTACAAGAATCATGCCGTGTGTAGTTCTGGATCCAATGAAGGAGTAAACCAATGGATTTGTTGCAAGAACGGACAAGATGTTCCAAATAGGGTTAATCGGTGTTTTAAACAATTATGGGTAACAGATGATGAACGGTGGTATTTGAAATACTTTGAAGGATGTGGATGGGAACTGGAGCGGGATTGCTACTGTTGGGATAGCGGTTACTTTCCGGACCACCTGCAAATTTACGAAAATACACTGCAAGCACATATGTATAAATTGTTACTTAAACTTAGACATGATGCAAATTCCCTTTGGACCATGAAGACTGTATTTGGATGGTGAGGATGACGTCCTTAGACCATGATGTCCGGGCCATGAATTGTATGGTAAGGGATTCGCAGGCCATGAAATGATGTCCTCGGGCCACGAGAATGGTGCCTTCGAACCATGATGCCTTTGAATAATGATGTGCAAGCTTTGGGAGATCCTCAGTCCATGGCATGATGTATTCCGGCTATGACAAAGATGCCTTCGGACAAGTTGCCTATATTTCAGCCTATAAGGTGCAGATACATGATGCTAAAGGTGATAACAAGACAGAGCTTAGTCTTGCATAAAGTTAAGGGCATAGCTTAGACTGAGAGAAGAGAATAACACAAGGCTTAATATAGAGCAATATCTGTGTTTATGCAAAGAGAGACAATGCTTAGTCTCGCGCAAGATTCGGGACAATGCTTAGTCCCATGCAAAGAGAAGGAAGTGCTTAGCCTTATGTAAAATGGGGAGGTAGGGCTTAGCCTCATGCAAGGATTGAGACATAGCTTAGTCTCATGCAAAGAGAAGGAAGTGCTTAGCCTTATGCAAATAGAGAGGCATGGCTTAGCCTTATTCAAGTATTAAGATAGGCTTAGTCTCATGCGAGAATTGAGACAGATCTTAGTCTCATGCAAGGATTGAGACAGGGCTTAGCCTTATGCAAATAGGGAGGCAACACTTAGACTCATGCAGGGATTGAGGCAGGGGTTAGGCTCATGAAAGGAGAAGGCAATACTTAGCCTTATGAAAATATGGAGGCAGGGCTTAGACTCATGCAGGAATTGAGACAAGGCTTAGTCTTATACAAAGAGAAGGCAGTGCTTAGCCTTATGCAAATAGGGAGGCAGGGCTTAGCCTCATGCAGGGATTAAGACAGGGCTTAGTCTCATGCAAGAAAAAGGAAATGCTTAGCCTTATGCAAGTAGGGAGGCAGGACTTAGCCTCATGCAGGGATTGAGACAAGGATTAGTCTCATTCAAGGAGAAGGCAATGCTTAGCCTTATGCAAATAGTGAGGCAGGGCTTGAGACAGGGCTTAGTCTCATGCAAGGAGAAGGCAATGCTTAGCCTTATACAAATAGGGAGGAATGGCTTAGCCTCATGAAGAGATTGAGATAGGTCTTAGTCTCATGCAAGAAGAAGGAAATGCTTAGCCTTATGCAAATAGGGAGGCATGGCTTAGCCTCATGCAGGGATTGAGACATGGCTTAGTCTCATGCGAGGAGAAGGCAATGCTTAGCCTTATGCAAATAGGGAGGTAGGAATTAGCCTCATGCAGGGATTGAGACATGGCTTAGTCTCATGCGAGGAGAAGGCAATGCTTAGCCTTATGCAAATAGGGAGGTAGGAATTAGCCTCATGCAGGGATTGAGACATGGCTTAGTCTCATGCGAGGAGAAGGCAATGCTTAGCCTTATGCAAATAGGGAGGTAGGAATTAGCCTCATGCAGGGATTGAGACATGGCTTAGTCTCATGCGAGGAGAAGGCAATGCTTAGCCTTATGCAAATAGGGAGGTAGGAATTAGCCTCATGCAGGGATTGAGACAGGGCTTAGTCTCATGCAAGGAGAAGGAAATGCTTAGCCTTATGAAAATAGGGAGGTAGAGCTTATCCTCATGCAGAATTGAGACAAGGCTTAGTATCATACAAAGATAAGGCAATACTTAGCCTTATGCAAATTGGGAGGCAGGGCTTAGCCATGCAGGGACTGAGACAGGGCTTAGTTTCATACAAAGAGAAGGCAGTGCTTAGCCTTATGCAAATAGGGAGGCAGGGCTTAAGACAAGTCTTTGTCTCATGCAAGGAGAAGGCAATGCTTAGACTTATGCAAATAGGGAGGCATGGCTTAGCCTCATGTAGGGATTGAGACAGGGCTTAGTCTCATGCAAGGAGAAGGCAATGCTTAGCCTTATGAAAATATGGAGGCAGGGCTTGAGACAGGGCTTAGTCTCATCCAAGGAGAAAGCCATGCTTCGCCTTATGCATATAGGTAGGCATGGCTTAGCCTCATGCAGGGATTGAGATAGGGCTTAGTATCATGCAAGGAGAAGGAAATTCTCAGCCTTATGCAAATAGGGAGGTAGGGCTTAGCCTCATGAAGGAATTGAGACAAGGTTTAGTCTCATTCAAAGAGAAGGAAATGCTTAGCCTTATGCAAATAGGAAGGCAGGGCTTAACCTCATGCAGGGATTGAGACATGGATTAGTCTCATGCAAAGAGAAGGCAATGCTTAGCCTTATGAAAATAGGGAGGCAGGGCTTAGGCTCATGCAGGGATTGAGACAGGTCTTAGTCTCATGCAAGGAGAAGGCAATGCTTAGCCTTATGCAAATAGGGAGGCAGGGCTTAGCCTCATGCATGAATTGAGACAAGGATTAGTCTCATGCAAAGAGAAGGCAATGTTTATCCTTATGCAAATGAAAGAGTAAAATTAAAGTATTCTTAGCTGGCAACTGTCTTGTGTATAGAAGTTGGGTTGTTGAGACGATGCCTATGATGATGACCTTTTCCTGCATCCAAAGAAAATTCATGAGTTTTGTGGGGGAGTTTGGTTCGTGTCTTTGTCTGCTTGCTCTGCTCCACTTTGCCCGAAGGTCCTGTTTAAGTTACCGTGGGTAGCATTTGGCTAAAAAGTAAAGTTCTTTTCGAAAGCATGCATGTATAGTTTTCAAACACATAGTAATATACAATTTAGAAATCAGTTAGATGAACCAGTAATTGTGACATTATTAGAGACATTGCGACTTCCTTTGCCATAGAATTTTGAGGGTCCTCCTCAAAATTCTGCCCCAATTAACTAAGTGAGTTTTTGGCTATTCTATATGTTGTTGTTGGCTGAACTTGCTTCGGAATTTTGAGGGTCCTCCTCAAACTTCTGCCCCAGTTTCTGATTGTGGGGGAAAATGGAAATTTTATTGAATTGTGACCGAACCCACAATGCTGCCTATGTATCCGCTCTTAAATGAGAATCAGGTCAAGCGTAGTTCAATTTACATCATATGAATAGTTCACACGTAGTATCTTTTGACTACATCTGAATTGATAGGCTTTGGCTAGATTTCTCCATCCATTTCTGCGAGTATAAGCGCTCCTCCTGCTAATACTCTATGAACCATGTAAGGACCTTGACAGTTGGGTGAAAATTTTCCTTTGGCTTCATCTTGATGTGGAAATATCTGTTTCAGCACCAGCTGCCCCGGTATGAACTGTCTTGGTTTGACCCTTTTGTTGAAAGCTCTGGACATTCTATTATGATAAATCTGACCATAACACAGTGCATTCATCCTTTTTCCATCTATGACGACTAACTTCTCATAGCGGCTTCTTATCCATTCTGCGTCACTGAGTTCTTCTTCTTGTATGATCCTCAGAGAATGAATTATTACCTCGGCGGGAATGACGGCTTCGGTACCATAAACCAACAAATAGAGAGTTGCTCCGGTCGATGTGCGGACTGTGGTACGGTATCCTAGTAAGAAAAATGGTAATTTCTTGTGCCATTGCTTGTGGTTCTCTACCATTTTTCTTAGTATCTTCTTGATGTTCTTGTTGGAGGCCTCTACAGTTCCGTTCATTTGAGGCTTGTACGCTATGGAATTCTTCTGCTTGATTTTGAAAGTTTCACACATGGCTTTAATCAGATCACTGTTCAGATTGGCGGCATTGTCAATGATAATGGACTCTGGAACCCCAAATCGACAAACAATCCGATCTCTGCCAAAATCTGCGATTGTCTTTTTGGTCACAGCTTTGTACGATGCAACTTCAACCCATTTAGTGAAGTAATCGATGGCCACTAAAATGAACTTGTGCCTGTTCAAAGTAGTGGGTTCGATTGGATCGATTACATCCATTCCCCAGGCAGTAAAAGGCCAAGGTGCACGTGTTACATTGAGTTAATTTGGCGGCACTCGTATCATATCTGCATGTATTTGGCATTGGTGGAATTTCTGGACATACTGGATATAGTCTGTTTCCATAGTCATCCAAAAGTATCTGGCCCTGAGTATCTTCTTGGCTAAGACAAAGCCGTTCATATGTGGGCCGCAGGTTCTGGCATGTATATCTTTGAGAAATTTGGAAGCCTCTTTGGCGTCAACACACCTTAGCAGTCCTAGATCGGGAGTTCTTCTATACAGAATTCCTCCGCTTTGGAAGAAGTGATTGGACAGTCTCGCAGTGTACATTTCTGACTATGGTTTGCATGCTCCGGGTATTCTTCTTTTGCCAAATATTCGTTGATGTCGTGGAACCAGGGATTTCCATACGTTTCCTCTTCAACATGAACACAGTATGCCGACTGATTATGGATCCTTACCGAAATAGGATCAATGAAATTCTTGTTTGGATGTTGTATCATTGATGACAAGGTGACCAATGCATCTGCAAATCCATTTTGAATTCTGGGGACATACCAGAATTCTATCTTTGTGAACCTCCTCTTCACCTCTTGTACATGATGTAGATACGATACTATTTTGGTATTCTTGGTAGCCCACTCTCCTTGTACCTGATGTACCAACAGGTCTGAATCACCGATCACCAGCAGTTCCTGAATATTCATGTCAACGGCCAGGTTGAGCCCTAATGTGTAGTACTTCATATTCCGCCATATTGTTGGTGCATGGGAACCTGAGTTTTGCAGACACCGGATAATGTTGACCGGTTTCTGATACCAAGAAGGCCCCGATACCGACTCCTTTGAAATTTGCAGCTCCGTCAAAAAACATTCTCCAACCATCGTAGGCTTCATCAATGTCCTCTCCTACGAATGATACCTCTTCGTCAGGAAAATACATTTTTAGGGGTTCGTATTCTCCTCCTACAGGATTTTCGACAAGATGATCTGCCAATGCTTGTCCTTTGACCGCCTTCTGAGTTAGATAGATGATGTCGAATTCACTCAGCAATATTTGCCACTTGGACAGCTTCCCGGTAGGCATAGACTTCTAAAATATGTACTTCAGGGGATCCATCCTCGATATGAGGTATGTAGCATAGGCACAAAAGTAGTGCCTCAATTTCTGAGCTATCCAGGTTAGAGCATAGCAAGTGCGTTCCAGCAGAGAATACCGTGCTTCATATAGTGTGAAATTCTTACTCAAGTAATATATGGCTTGCTCCTTTCTTCCCGTATCATCATGCTGTCCCAAAACACAACCGAAAGCTCCATCTAATACTACAAGGTAGAGTAGTAATGGTCTACCAGGTTCTGGCGGGACTAAGACTGGTGGTGGGGACATGTATTCCTTGATCTTGTCAAAAGACTTTTGACAATCTTCGGTCCACTTGGTTGCGGCATCCTTCTTCAACATTTTGAAAATTGGCTCACATATCACTGTAGACTGTGCTATGAAGCGACTACTGTAATTGAGGCGTCCTAAGAAACTCATCAAGTCCTTTTTGTTCCTTGGCGGTGGTAGTTCCTGGATAGCTTTAATCTTTGACGGGTTCAACTCTATTCCTCAACAGCTGACGATGAATCCCAACAATTTTCCGGCAGGAACCCTGAATGCACATTTTGCGGGATTTAGCTTTAGATTGTACTTCCGCAGCCGGTCAAAGAATTTCCTCAAATCTGCTATGTGATTTATGTCCTTCTTGGATTTGATGATGACGTCATCAACATACACCTCTATTTCCTTATGTATCATATCATGGAAAATAGTTGTCATGGCCCTCATGTAGGTGGTCCAATCATTCTTCAGACTGAACGACATCATTTTGTAGCAATAGACCCCCCATGGTGTAATGAAGGTTGTTTTCTCTGCATCTTCTTCGTCCATCCAGATCTGATGACAACCCCCGAAGCAATCTACAAAGGATTGGAGTTCATGCTTGGTGAAATTATCAATTAGAATGTTTATATTTGGTAGTGGGAAATCATCCTTGGGACTTTCTCTATTTAGATCCCAATAATCAACACACACCCTGAATTTTCCATCTTTCTTTGGAGCCGATACAATGTTGGCTAACCAAGTTGGGTACTCAACTACCCTGAGGACTTTGGCTTTGATCTGCTTGGTGACTTCTTCCTTGATTTTCAGGCTCATGTCCGGTTTGATCTTTCTGAGTTTTTTCTTCACTGGTGAGCACATTGGGTTTGTAGATAGCTTATGAGCTACTATGGATGTGCTCAACCCTGTCATATCGTCGTATGGCCATGCAAAAATGTCCTCATATTCTTTCAAGAAATGAGTGTATTCTTCCTTATCTGACGGTGACAAGTGGATGCTTATGCGAGTTTCCTTGATGGTTTCAAAATCTCCTAAATTGACTATCTCGGTTTCGTCCAGGTTGGACTTGGGCTTGTTCTCAAAATTATCAACTTCTTTGATAATTTCCTTAGGTATTATATCCTCTTCTTCTATTTCCTCCGAGTCACTGTCCTTGTGTTGCGTTGTCTCATTACATGTCACAGTTGTTGGTTCATCAAGGTAATAAATAGTAATGTTGTAGAGAAAAATATGAAAGATAATGATAACAAAACATCAAATTATTGATAAAATGCTGAAATTTTGAACAAAGTAAGCGTTTAAATGACTTCAAACAATGTATTCCAAAATGAAATACTGAAAGAAAGATGTTTTTGAAATAGAATTCTCAAAGGAATTAGTTTTCAAATAACACTAGTAGCCATGCTACCCCGGGACTTGTCTGGCCCTGGATGGTGTGGCGGTCCAGTTTCTTAGAAATTCTCCCCTCTCCATTGTCTCAATGATAAAGCATCCTTCCTCCTCCTCCTCAACTATCACATTGCAATCCATATCTTTGTCTTCCAAGAACTGGATCATTAGCCCCACCAAAGCTTCTTCTTCTTTGGATCCCCATATTGTATCGGCCTGATGAAAGGATTGACTCAGATGTGGCATTGGCTGCTCAAGAGGGTAATATGAACCACACTATGGTGGCGACCAATCATCACATTCTTGCTAGGTATACGGATATCCAAGCCCAAAAGTTGTATCATGACATTTCAGTTGTATTGGCTTGGTAATGCCTTCGAGTTTCTTCCTAATTCCTTTGTCGGATTCATACCCCGACCATGCCAGTATGCTTTCTATTTTGCTGCTCCACCATTTACCTTTCTCAATTGCATTGACGCGCTCGATGCGGTGATAAGTCTCTCCGCCCAACTTCCTTCTATTTTCCACGACATGAACAATTTGATTGGTCTAAATGGGATTGCTCCCATCTCCACGAATGATTACTTCTTGATGATTCCATTCAAATTTCACAGCCTGGTACAAAGTAGATGCAACAGCCCCATCGACATGTATCCAAGGTCATCCTAACAGCAAATTGTAGGAGGCAGATATGTCTAGCACCTGAAATTCAACATCGAACCAAGTTGGACCCATCTGCAAGCATAAATTGGTCTCCCCAATTGTGGTTCTTCGCGACCCATAAAACGCCTTTACATTCATGGTCCCTGCTCGTATTTCATGCAAACCTTTGACCAACCTTTTTAGAGTTGTCAATGGACATATGTTGAGGCTGGATCATCCGTCTATCAAAACCCTGGCAATGAACTTATCATTGCATTGCACTGTGATGTGCAGTGCCCTGTTGTGGCTTAATCCCTCTGGTGGAAACTCATCTTCGTGAAAGGTGATCTTTTGGCTCTCTAGCACTTGCCCCACCATGTTGGCCATTTCCCCACTGGTGATATTCTTGGGTACGTACGCTTCATTCAACACCTTCATCAGAGCATTCCTATGCGCCTCAGAATTTTACAGCAGTGATAGGATGTATATCTGGGCGGGAGTTTTGTTCAGATGGTCTACCACAGAATATTTCCTTGCTTGTACCTTCCTCCAAAGATCATCCAGACCGGTTTCAATGATGGGTTGTTTGGTAGTGGCTTCCTTGATTGTTCCTCCCAAATTCTCAGCTGTATAGATTCTTCCAGTTCTTGTCATCCTTTGTGCAACACTAGACTCTTCAATTTTTGTCTCCCCTTTCCTCCTGGATTCGGAAACATAATCCCAAGGTACGGCATTGGATTTAAAGGGCGGTGTGGATGCTACCGTCACAGTAAAGGGTGTGGTTACTTCTACTTCAAATGGAACAGGTGTAGCTGCAGGTGTTGTCACTTCGATTTCGAACGAAGTTGATGCGGCTATCTCAACTTCGACTGGTGGTTGTACCTGTACCACAATAGGAGTGAGTGTGACTGCAGGTTTCTTAGGGTCATCGCCTTCCCGAATAAGCCCAATTGACCCTTCAGGATCCCATTCTTCATCAGTTTCTATCACATTTACTCCTTCACCACTATGTTCCGGGAGAGGGTTGTTACGGACATTGGGCGTGGCTTCCTTTGCTTGTATGAATTTGGTATCAATCAATGTCTGAATCTTGTCTTTAAGAGTGCGACATTCATCGATGGTATGTCCCTTCATGCCGGAATGGTATGCACATATTTTGTTTGGGTTGACCTACTGGGAGGAGTTTTCCATGGCAACGGCGGGAATATGGGTGACATATCCGGCGGTCTTCAATATTTTATATAACTGGTCGATGGGTTAAGAAATAGGGATGTATTGTCTGTGTGGTTTTCGATCAAAATTGGGCATGGGTTTTGGATAGTTTGGATGAGCTCGAGTTGAACGATAGTAGGCTGGTTGGGTGTTATAAGTGTGGTAGGCGGAGGCGAGTTGAGGATATTTGGGAGGTGAAGGTTGGTATGTGGGTGGAGGTGTTTGGTACACAATGGAGATTTTGGACCTTGGGCTACCATTACTGACACTACTTATTTCTTCTTTGATATGCCTCTCGATTGTAATGCTTTGTTCGTGGCCTGCAGTGCCTCAAAATTTGTTACCATTCCGGTTTTGATACCTTCTTCAATCCTTTCTCCAAGCTTGATGATATCGGAGAACTTGTGATTCTCAATGACCATTAACCTCTCATAATATTGTGGATCTTGAGCTCTGACAAAGAATTTGTTCATCTTCTCTTCTTGTAATGGCGATCTGACCTTTGCTGCTTTTGACCTCCACCGAGTAGCATACTCGCGGAAAGTCTTTGTTGGCTTCTTTTTGAGATTCTCTATGTAGAATTCGTCCGGTGCATTTTCTGTATTGAATCAGAATCTATCCATGAAGTCTGATGCCATGCTTACCCAATTAGCCCATTTCTTGGGATTTTGACTTATGTACTAAGATAGGGCGTCTCTAGTGAGGCTTCTCATGAACAGCTTCATGCGAATCCTTTCGTCCTTCCAATCCCTACAAGATTGTCACAGTAGGTTCTCAAATGTAACTTTGGGTCTCCCGTTCCATCAAACATTTCGAACTTAGGAGGTTTGTAACCCTCTGACAGTTCCACGTCTGGCTGAATGCACAAGTCCTCATAATTCAGACCTTCAATTCTTTACCTCCTTCAACACCCTGGACTCGGCTTGTGAGCTTTTTGAGCTCTTCTGCCATATTTTTAATGAGCAGTTCCTTCTCGGCGGATTTTGGTGTATATGATATTAGTTGAGTGGAGTGGGGTAGGGTTTCCACATATATGGGATTATTTTGATAAATGCCGGGGTTCGGGTGTAGTGGTGATCATTGGTTGAATTTTGAGGATCGGGGATAGGCTGTGGGGTATTCTGAGGAGTGTTATAAGTGGTTTGTGCATATTGATTCGGGAGATACTGGTGTTGAGGAGTTGTAGGTATGTATAAAGAATTACGATTCTGGGGAGGTGTTGCATATTGCTAGGGTGCGGGAGGATTTTGTGGGCGTTGGTTTGGTGTGTTTTGAGGAGGTAATGGGTTTTGAGTGTTAGGTTGGTTGATATCTCGGATGTTAGGGTGATGGAGATTTTGCCAAGTTGCGGACCTGCTCAAATTCCCCTTGAAATTCTAATATTTTCTGCTCTAGTTGGAGTACCAAATCATTTTATGCTGGAGTATTCTGACCGTATGAAGTTTCAACATTCTCCACGTGGGCATTATTTTCTTTCAGGACACCACTCATATCATCCATCTTAGACTTTCCCTTACTTTTCAGATTACTTGGAGGATGAGGTGGTGGAGGGCCTCTGGATCTGGTGTGATATGCTGATGATGCCAGTATGTGTGAACCAACCTTGAGAAATGGGAATAATAAAAAAAAGAAAGAAAAACAAAAAGGTAGCCAAGTCAATGAGAATTATGGAAAAGTATTTGCAGTATTTAAACACATATTGCGGAAATTTAAATTTGCGTCCTAATTTGGTAGCCTCGTTATGCCGGAGGTTGGCCTAGCGACAAGCAGATTTGGAGAAATTTAAAGCCAATAATTGCCCATTTCATTAACGTGATAAATAGGACGAATCTAAAATGACAATAAATAAATAAGTCACTGATGGCATTTTCCTTATCACATTCAAAAAGTAATTCTAAAAAAAATAAACCTAATCTACTTGGTCCTAGAGGTACCTTCTCCAGGTTTGGCTTTCTTGGCTCCATTGATCAGGTTCCCAGGTCGCGCATGTCTAGTAGTAGGTATGCCCTTTCTAGATGCCCTCCTTCGTTACCCTCAGCATTCTGGAAGTCTATGACTCTTTTCCTCATCTTCTCTTCTAACTCCATTAAACCCTGCTCCAGATACTCCAACTTTTTTGTTGACCTAGTAGCCATTTCCCTCCATTCATTGATTGCCTCCATATCGATCTTGTGTTGTTCTAAATGCTCGGCCTCAGACTCGTGAACTCTTTTGTGCAGTCTGTTATACTTCACATGTGCTTCAACAACTTCATCTATGACTTTGTTTCCTCGACTGACCCCTGGATCGACTATTCCTGCTATGCTATCATCCAACCATGATGGATAGAAATACACATGCCCTGCGTGGTATCGATCTGGTTCGATGGTGTCCTTTTCCACAATGACCTTCAAGTGCCACATGTGTTGAGCTTCACATTTGTACGGGATGTCATCATCTTGAAAATCTGCTCTTTAGTGACTCATTTTGGAGACTCGCGGTATGACTTGTTTTCTATCAGCTGGTATCATGACCCTGATAGGAACATAGGGGTGTATGCCCCTTTACCCGATCAACACCAAATGTGGAACATCCCTGGATATGATGATGAATTCACTGGTAGGAAACCACTCGAACATCCAATGAACCTGGTCCTCGGTCAAATTGTCAAAAAATTGTACCCATTCTATAGCATTCTCTGGTTGAACAAACCTATCTGGGATAAAGGTCATTCTTTTGGGGTGATGGAACGCTACGTGATCATGCCATGGTCTCCGTGGAAACTCTTGGCGGTATTGGCCTCTTTGGAGATGTTCCGGCAACCAAATCCGTAGCACCAAATTACAACCCTCGAAATGTTTCAACCCTTTCTAGCAACGATCCAAAGCCCGATATATTTCTGCTATAACCATAGGAACAATAGTGTACGTTTGTTCCTTGATTCCCTTCATTGAGTCTTTGATTACCATGGCCAGTCTGGTGTGAATCCTGTCCATTTTTCTTGGAAACACTATCATACCTAAAAAGCAGACGATGAACACGAAAACCCTACGATGAATGAAACCCAGGGATGTGATGGAGAACTCATCATGAAAGATATGGTAAGATTTTCTGTGTCTGTATCGCTCATAAAGGAAGTCAAAAGGTATGTAGGACTTCTTCAAAATACCAAGTCGTCGTTCTTTCTTAAGCCCATTCTTTTGAGAAACCCCCTGGGGGTGCGATTTCCGGTACCAATAAACCAGGACTGTCCCAAGGAAGTTCAGCAAATCCCCCTATTTCCTCCAAAACAGGAGTCATTTCTATGTTGCCAAAATGGAATATATCCCTTTCTCCGTCCCAGAACATAGTAGCAGCTTCAATAAACATGTTGTTTGGTTGGATGTTTAATAAGGAAGGAAAGTTTTGGAGGACCCTTTTCACATGATTTTTGTCACTTGACGGAAGGTCCTCCCACCAATCTAGCAATAATGGTGGTATATCTCGGATCATGCCGAACCTGGGGACTTCGTGCCTCATTTTCTACAAAATAAACTAGGTTAGACCCTTTCCCCTCCGGATTCGACTATTTATACATTAACGATTAGCATATCGGCATTTATTTCTCCAAATAATGCACAGATCGTGGTTGCGTCCGTCGGGATTATGGAAAGCCCGGTGGACTTTGGACAAGGTTTTACTTAAAGGGTTATTATGCGGACAACATATTAACCCAGGCTAGGTTTGACCATGATGCATGTAGAGTTATTATCATAGTAAGGTTGCTATTGAGGTGTAGACTGGTACCCTCAAGAAGACCACTTGAAGGGGAAAGGCACGGAACCATCGACAGCATCACTGATCGACTAGTTTTACCGCAAATAAGCCTTTCCAAATTCAAATGGGTGATATAGGAAGAGTGCAGACACTCATCAAGTGTTGCTATGGTATTAATTACGCACGAGTGGAATATGATGTTGAGCATGATTTATGCAAGAAAGAGAATAATACGTTGCCAAGTATTTGCACGATGAAAAATGATAAAATGCGGTATTTAATAATTGTAAAGGCCTTTAAGAAATAAAATAAAGAGACAAGTCAGTCCATAGTTAAAAGTAATAAACGGGGAAGAGAAATCATATATGAATAAAGATAGACAAATAAATTCACATGGAGTGGGAAGGGGAAGGGGTGTGCAAGTATTAACGGAATAATAAAGACATGTTTAAAGACTAATTCACAAAACATGTTCGTTATGGTAAGAGCCTAAAAATATCCCCAGCGGAGTCGCCATGCTGTCGCTCCCCCTTTTTCTGGCAAAATCGGGTTTCAAAATTTTTTGGGACAACTCCTATTTTGAGAGGGTAGGGAATTGGAATTGAAAGAGTCGCCACCTAACGGATTAAGGTGCGTTAGGGCACCTAGAGCAGATAACTCATATAACCAGTTTGCATCATCAGAGATCGGTTATGCGCTCAAATTACCTTGAGGGGAAGGTGTTAGGCATCCCTCGAGGTCCACAACGGTGGGTCCTGACCGAACTTAAATTAAGCGAATTAGTCAAAGAAATTTGGACAAATTAAATACTCGATTTATTTTAGAACAGGAATGTGGGGGTGTCCTAAGTTTTTTAGCCTATAGGATCACCCCGTGCAATAATTTGTACTTCCCTTAAGTCAGGGTGTTACTCATAGTACTTAGTACACGGACTATCATCTCCTTAGTACCCGATTACTATCTTAAAGTTGTTACTTAAGCGTTCTAGTTGATTCTAGCTCGTTCCCAATGTGTGCACTACCCGTCCCTTATCTATGGTCGTGGAGGTATTAGGACCTATATTTGGGATAGTTCTAGACCCAGTATATGTTGCTCAAAAATGTAAAATCTAAGCGACAAGCAAAAGAAATTAGGACTTTCAGATAAAAATCAAATACCGGGGCACATTGACCTCCACACATAAAACAGCAAATGCACGCAATCGAATCAACAAACTTTGTTAACCTTAAAATCCTATAGGCAGGATATCTACTGAGAAAACAGAGTGCGGAGGCAGTTTTATTAAGACGAGTGTTAAGACCTGTTGTTTGCCTACTGATTTAATTCAGTATAATCTGGGCAGTTCAGTCAGTAATACATCACAAATATAAACCCAAAATTATTATTAAGTCCTACAGATATATTGCCTAAGTGATTGACAATGGAGATTGAATTCAGAACTAATTAATGGAATCCTATAGGCATGATTTCTACAAGTTTATGGTTACAGACCTATAGACATGATTTCTAGGTGTAGCACTGATTTTAACTTTATAAAGACATGTTTTATTTCCCTTTTTAATCCTATAGGCATGCTTTCTAATTACTGTACTGACTTAAGTCCTCTAGGCGTAATTTCTAGGTTTAAAACTGGTTTTAGTCCTATAGACATGGTATCTATTACTGAATTGATTTAAATCCTATAGGCATGATTTCTAGGTTTGAAACTGGTTTTAGTCCTATAGACATGGTATCTATTACTGAATTGATTTAAATCCTATAGGCATGATCTTTAGGTGTGAGACTGCTTATTTATCCTATAGGCATGATTTCTAGGTTTGAAACTGGTTTTAGTCCTATAGACATGGTATCCATTACTGAATTGATTTAAATCCTATATGCATGATCTCTAGGTGTGAGACTGATTTTTTATCATATAGGCATGATATCTATTAAACCATGTATGGGCAGAAATTATGTAGATTGCCAGGAAAACGATTAAATCAAACATCAAGGTCTTATAGGGATGATTACTAATGCACATTTGTTGATCTTATGAACAAGACTTCTAATATGCAATTTAATGTCAACCCTATAGGCAGGATTTTTAATATGCAAATATAGAACTCAGAATACCATCATGAAAGTCCTATAGGCAGGATTTCTAAGCATACAGTTTTTTAACAAATGAGCAGAATTAACAGTATAACTAAATCCTATAGGCAGGATTTCTACCTCGTTTAACAAATAAAATAAGAAACCCCCAACTTTACTAAATATCCCCAGAATATGTTTATCACAAAGTTATTACATACCAAAATGAGTTACATAATAGTAATGGAACACTATAGGGAGCCTTAATTAGGTCCTGATAAACCTGGAACCAGGCCTTCAAACCATAACAACAACATAGTGATTCATCCATAGCACATTAGAACCGGGTTTTAGTGTGTCAAAGTTCCCAAGGGCCTCAGGGACCCAGGGCAATGCTCATACCAAAACCACACAATTAGAAGATAGTTCACAAGATATTGGAAAAACCAATTCCTAGTGTGTCAGAGTTTACAGGAGTCTCATGGGGACCCTGAGAAGTGCTCACATTGAGGTGGTTGAGAACCTAAGGGACTAAGAGTGGAGGATTAAAAAAATCAGTATATAAATGGAAGTAGGGGGCAGATTTCAAAACAGTTTGATTTTAGAAGATACAAGGTTTTGAACACATAATTGCAGGCAGAACTGCAGTAAGAAAACAAGCAAGGTTTGCAAAGTTGTTCATGCTCAAACACACAGTTTAAATAAGTTAAATTCTCGAAAAGTCTAGTTAAGTTAGGTGTTCATGCTAGAATTTAGGACAGCCTTATTAAACCAAACAGTCAGAACCCACATGAATCCAAAATATATTAGAAAGCAAGTTACCATAGCATATAAACGACAGAACAAGAAGCCTAGTAACAATACCATTTTCAAAGGTTTAAGACTAATTGACTACTTAACCTTCTGACATTATCCTAAAACTACCCAAATCAAGAACAAGTTCAGAACAACACATAGAAGACATGTTATGCACGTTTCTTAAGAGGATTTATATTATTCAAAATAACCAATCTCAGACTAACATTATCAACTATAGGAGTAAAAGAGAATCATAGAAGCATAAAGTCAGAATCATGCTCAAAATAAAGTTCAAATATGTTGTTCGAACAACACAGATTGTGGAGACATAGAAAATAAAATGGCAAGGGGATAATGACTTACCAGTTAAGCCGAAAAGCAAGAAAATACACCATACTAGTTAAGTCTCGAATCAATTGGCCTTGGCTTTCAGCCGGCCAAGACCAGAAATAAACGAGCAAAGAGAACTAGAGTAAAGAGAATCTATGTTTTCAGTGAGACTATTGAGGGTTTGAGCCTGCCTAAAGGGGAAAGGGAGAAGGGTTTAAATAGTATTCAATTAGGCGAATAAATAAGGAAAGAAATCAAAAACACATATACAAAGAAAGAAATTATCATATGCAATCAGTAAAGAAGAAAGAACTTTATAACCCTAGTTTTAGGTAAACCTCACAAAATCGACAGAAAATAAAGCCAATCAAATATACACTCCATGCGATGAACATAGACAAGAAATTATTCAAAAAGAAACACCCAATGGAACCAGATCTAGTAAAAATTTAGGGTCTAAAACCCTAATTTAGGGTAAGTAAAAGAAATCGACAAAAATATGCGAATTTATGCATAAGAGGACGAATATAGACGGGATAACACTTAAAATTAAAGTTTGAACCAATTTTGGTTCGAATCAAAAGAGGATCTGAAAACCCTAACCTTAGGGTTAAGTACGAATCTGTGAGAGATACGAAAATAACTGTACTCACAATGAACAGGCGATGAACACAGACGAAATAAATAACAACTTAAAGATTTGAACTAGTTTTGGTTTGATTCTTACAAGATCCGCATGCCATATTAGGCAAGAAATTAGGTAATACCAAAAATGGGTACCCAGTAGGGAGAATGGGCCAATATGGTAAGGACATGAGGAGGGAATCTCATCAGAGACGGGATTAAGGGTGATTTTGGGTGACGGAAGGTTAGGGTTTTGAGAGGAGAGGAGGGGTTTGAGAGGATACAGAAGCAGCAGGTTTGGGTGAATGAGGATTAGGGTTTAGATGGGTGGGTTAATTAAAGGGCAGGTGCGATGTGGACCGTTGGTTTTGGAAAACCAACGGTCCTGATTCAAAAGGTCCTAGGTCGGGTATTTTTAGACGGGTATAGGGATTGGGCTAACAGGTCCCGGGATAAAAATATTGGGCTGGTAAGGGGTGTTGGGTTAGTCCGAAACTGTGGTTTTAGGGGGCTAGATTTTAAATATCCAATTTAACAAATAAATAATTTATAAAAAATAATTAATAAAATAAAAAAATATCACTTGTGCATGAAAATGATTTAAAATAATTACTTAACATTATAAAAATATGAAAAGTCATTTTCTGTATAAATAATGCAATTATGCACATATATAGGCTATTATTGCAAAATATGCAATTTAGCCTAAGTATGAAAATATAATTATAATAAATAGATTCAAAAATATTTAAAGCTTAATATGGATATAAATGATTAAAATTAAATGATAAATCATCATAAAAATTATTTGTGATTCAATTAATAATTATTTATATATTAAAAATGCAGGAATAAATTGATTAAAAGCCTTTAAAAATTATGAAAAAATACTTGATGATGCTCATGCACTATTTTGATAGTATATATGTATATTTAAAATATATGAGGGAAAAAGTTGGGTATCAACAACCGGTATGAGCCCGACCTTGTGATAGCTCATCATTGCTTTCAACCTAAGGTTAAGTTTGTTACTTACTCAGTACATGAGGTCGATTGTACTGATACTACACTTCAGCACATTGTGTGCAGATATTGGCTGCAATGTCGCTGTGTTCGATGGTTGCTAGATTTGAAGATGTACCCGCGTCCATGTTGTCACTGCCTCTGTTGTTCGGGGTAGCCTTAGATTAAATTGTGTTGTTTATGTACTTTTCAAACAGACTATGCATTTATTTTATTTTTGCTCGTAAACTCTATTCTTAGAAGCTCATGATTTGTACTACCAGTCCTTCGAAAAAATATAATAGATTCAGATAATTTATTCTGTTTAATTTACTTATTAAGATTATTGAAATTTGATAGCTATTAGTTGGCTTACCTAGCAGGTTGGGTTAGGTGCCATCACGACTAGCGGATTTTGGGTCGTGACATGCAATTACCTACGTACTTTTATAGGACTTCACAAGACTTTCTAGACATTTTTTTATTTAAAGGTTGATGAACTAAGAAAATATGAAAGATAGATATAGATCCATCAACTATTATATAGCAGTGTAAAAGAAACTAAGGAAAGACAAAAAAAAAATCTAAATTACACGAATGAAAAGATATTAGTCAAACTGGGACTCAAGAATAAAGTCTATAGAAGATTAAATATTCAAAAAAAAAAAATCTAAATCATATGAAAGGAAACATATTCATACATTGTAGTCTGCTACTTATAATCGCTAGAATACCTTGTGTATTATTAGTGAATTGAATATGCTGGAAATAAATTAATTTCAATAGGAGTGACGCATAATAGGTTTGGGAATTAGAATTTTGAGTTTAATTACTTATTGGCTTGTGCCTGTTTTCATAATTCCAAGGAGATGGGAGTACCTTTTTTGGGGTATATAACTCAACTAATTAGTACTATATAATATCAACCTCAAGTAGTCCCTTGATTTCAAAAACTCAGTTAATTGAAATTTAGCATGCTTCAAAAACCCCAGTATCTATAAGCTAATGTTTGGCTCAAAACGAACGGTATCACGACCTAAAGCAACACCGGCCAAGATCCAGTTGCTAGTGAGCTAAAGGCTAAAACTATAATTGATCTTATGTACACACTATAGTCATTGTACCACTGGAAAAAATGCGTAACACTTGAAATTCAAATTCAATTAACTAAAAAAAAAAAAGGATAACAAATTCGGCAGTTACTAAAGGGACAATAGAAAGACAGTAAACGGATGAACAAACCTAAAAACACAGCAACAAAAAATGAATGCAAAGACATCAGGGCTAAACCTCATGGCAATAAACAGAACAACTCAAGCTATAAGGACTTCTAACCAAAGCTGTGGAAGATTGTTAGAGATGGAGATAAATTGAATTCGGTTGCAGGTCTATCGACACGATGCTTAGGTTATCTGTGAAAAGTCTGGTATACCCTCACTCTGTAATTTATTAATAAAACAATACATCGCATAAAAATATATATGAGAGGTATTTAAATCTTTTTTTTAAATATTTTCCCTTCAGAAAATTAATAGAATGCGAGCCTCTACACTATTATAATTCTGGAATAATATATAAAATAATTTATGTACTCATATATCAGATAAAAATATCATAAATAAGTTATTATATAATCTAAAAATTCGACATTGCAGTTTGATCAACCTTCTTAAATAGAAAGTTGGGAAGTTTTTTCTTAAGCCCTGTATTATCATGCTGAGAACAATTAATTTTTGGGGAAGTGCACAGTTAGCCACTAATTAAAAATGTCTTTACTCTTTAGTCACTGCTTAAAATGTATTTACTCTTTAACCACTGCTTAATAAATTTTTACTCGCCCGGACAAAAATACCCCTGTTGTAGACATAGGTGTTGTGTAAATATTAAGGACATGATGTCCTTAATTTCATGAATACTGTGTAAATATTAAGGACAAAGTGTCATGTATTTGCACCTTCCGTTGTTAAAGTTTAGGACATCATGTCCTTAACTTTATATGTGCAGTGTAAGTATTAAGGACATGGCGTCCTTAACTTCATGTGTGTAGTGTAAATATTGAGGACATAATGTCCTTAACTTGTATTTTCACTTTCTGTTGTTAAACTTTAGGACCTCATGTCCTTAACTTCATATGTGCAGTATAAATGTTAAGGACATGGTGTCCTTAACTTCATGTGTACAGTATAAATGTTAAAGACATAGTGTCGTTAACTTTATGAGTGTTGTATAAATATTAAGGACACGGTATCCTTAACTTCATGAATATTGTGTAAATATTAAGGACAAAGTGTCCTGTATTTGCACCTTCCATTGTTAAACTTTAGGACATCATGTCCTTAACTTCATATGTGCAGTGCAAATGTTAAGGATATGACGTCCTTAACTTCATGTGTGCAGTGTAAATGTTAAGGACACCATTTTTTTTAATATTTACACAGCACTCATGAAGAAAGGGTAAAAATATCTTTTCGTATTAATTTTAATAAAGTAGTGGCTATTTTTGCTCAGCATTTAAAATACTGGATAAAAACTAAATACAATATTAAAAAGTGGCTATCACACGTTATTTCTACTTAATTTTTCCATTTGTTCAAGTTGAGCCCTATATTAATTGGGCCCAAGTTTGTTTACCAATTATTGTACACTCACGTGGCGTCGTCTGATTGAAAGAACCAACCCAAATACTAAAAATCCCAAACCTGTCTAAAACACATGACTCGCCCGACCCGTTCATATATACAATAAACGAAATTTTTATCGGAGAAGGCTCAAAAATATCCTTATACTTTCAACAATAGTTTAAAAATACCCTATGTGATACTATTTGGCTATCTAAGTCCCTACCGTTATACTATGATTCAAAAATGCCACTCAGTTTGACGGATTGCCACGTTTCATCACCAAATTAAAATAACCTATCCCTTTTTTATAACCTGATTCAGTTAACTTAAACCCGGAACCCGATCCAAACAACCCCAACTTAAAACACCTCTATCTAAGCATAAAAGAGACCTAAAATTATCGTTATACCTCAATTAACAAATTCTCCAATTTAAATTTGTATTACATTCTTCCTCTTTATCATTCATGGCTGCCAAACCACCTTCATCCCAACCTTCACCTCCATCATTCCCTTCATTTTCATCACAATTAATAGAAGAAATTGAGTACTCTATTTTCTAGGTATTGCAAAATTGACTTTCCTCAAAGCTTTCATTAATGGCGTTTTCTAACTTATTTTTTACCCTCAAAATCGGATAATAATTGAATTTGAAAGTGATTTTAAGGATACATGGACTAATTTGATACAAAACTATTGATTAGATTTCAATTGAAATAAATAATGATAAAGTAAATGCAAATCATACAAATTGAACAATCTTAGCCTTGGAATGTTAATTACTCTCAAGCCAGGTACACTTCGATCGGTGTTAGGATACAGAAGAACAAGAGCTTAAGAGAAATAATAATGATGTATTTATTTGGGATGCGTATTACATTTTCTTCGATAAATTATCAGACCCCCATTATATAGTAGAGGAATCCTAGTTTAGGTACAATTCTATAAAAGGTAAAAATCTCTTGATTTGCTGATTGTCGGTTCCTTACTGATTCGCGCCGAGATTCCTGCAGTAATATTCGACCGGTCACGGATATTTTGGTCTTCTGTTGGTTATGCTAGCAATTTTTCATCGAGCTCGTTCGGGGCTAAGGTCGACTCCGGGGTCACGGACTCAATGCTCTCGAAGGGAGGCGTTTTGACCCCGAGTTCTAGCTCAGTGGGACTCTTTGGGTCGATCTTCAGTCCTTGGTTCTCATGTTGCGAGCCTAACCTACCATGTCGTAGGCAAGATCGATTTCGACCATATAAAGAGTCCCTCATTTTCGTAGAGTAGACGACGAGAAACGGCATGAGCTTCCAATCCTAACTTTGATACCCTGTGACAAAAATGACAAAATAGACGAAACGTCTCGTCAGCCAAGTCTTAATGGCATTAAATGCTTGTTAGTTGTTAATCGAACACTCCTGGATGCGAACCGTCGCTGAAAAACTATAAATACCCCCTAATTCGTTCATTCAAACTTTACATCCAAACCTTCTGCCCTCGTACCTAAGAAATTTCAATACTTCCAAGCACTTATATTCTGGTTATTTTGAGATCTTTTATAAGAACTCTCACTCATCTTCATCTCAAACCATCAGTGTACGCTTTTAACTTCTTCTTTTTCCTCGCTTTTTTCTCCATCTTCCAAAGATATGGCGAAGACTTCAAAATTCGTTCCTCAAAAAGAAACTTCCTCTACCTCGCGGCCGGCTATCGAGGAAACCGTCTCGCGTACTGCTGCCGAGGAACCGGTACCCGAACCTCCTCTGAAAATGTTCATCCCCAGTGGGTGCCCGTTCAATGTTGATTTTAAGGTTGAAAAGTCATTATCTATACCAGGCCGGTGCGAGGAGGTATCGAGGTACATCTGCTCGAGCACCGAGGATATTCTCTCCGAAGTCAAAAAGGATTGAAACTAGGTTGACAAACATGTGGTGTTTCCCGAATCTGACGAAGCCATCACCACCCACGTTGAGGGATTTTTATGTGTTTACACTTAACCCTTTATGATGGGCCCCTTGGACCCGGTTATCATCGACTTTTGCAAAATATATGAGGTAAGCCTCGGTTAAATCCACCCTTCTTTCTGGAGGATCATAATCCTCCTCCATTTTTCTATAAGCAAGATCAAAGGGTTCCCTTTCACTATCGACCACCTCATGCGTTTATACAGTCCCCGACTCTACCGGGGGGATTGATTAAGGTCGCCCCTAGGGACGACAAAGCCCTATTCTCATGTATCGATGAAGATTGGGATCGAAGTTGGCTAGGCCATTTTGTCCGAGTGAGGACCTCAGACTTGATCCCAGCCGGGTACATGCTGTTCCCTAAGAAGTGGAACATGTCATGTAAGTATAATTGTGCTTCTAGGAGAAAAAGAAACCAAGTAGGAGGCTAATCCACAAGCCAAAAGAAAATTCCAACTCCCAAATACTTGATTCGGACTCCCTCTATCGGCTCAGGGACGAGTCTGAGGAGGATGAAATTTTAGTGGCCCGGGATCCATCGGTCCCTGAAGAATAGGCATCAACCGAAGAAAGGACGATAGAGGCCAATCCCTCCCAAACTCAAGGGGTCGATGCATCAGTGAGGGTTGAGAACCCTCAAGACGCCGGTTCTCGGTGCCATCGTTATAACAGAATCACCTTCGTTCACAGACTCAATGTTCAGTGAAGCTCAGGCGACGAAGGATTGGTCAAATGATGGGGGCCCGAGGAGACAACGATCCCGTCCAAATATTTTTTGATGGCGTGGATTCTATTGCCACGGAGGATGTCACTGGATTGGATGATTTAGAAGTACCAAGAAAAGTCTTTGTAGATACCCAATTTTGCCTCATATATTTTTTCAAATAATATATATACTTTCAAAATATTTTGCATTATTATTTAATTTACAGAATTTACGCAAGCACTTCTTATAATTTTCCATAATTTTAGAGCTTTTAAATTAATTTTCTTGCATTAATTTACATAAAAATTCATTAATTGTCCTTTTAAATTATTTGTGATGAAATAATCACTTAAAATTATTATTTGCATTCCTAATACATTTTTTGAAATATTTTCACTTCATTATTATATAATTACAATTGTATTTTTAGGCTATTTGCATAAATTTGCAATAATAGCCTATATTTTGCATTATTATTGCAATTGACATTTCATGTAGGGTCAAAATAATATTTATGTTTTTTAGTCTTCTATCATTATTTAAAGTATTAATTTACATAAGCAGCATTTTTATATATTTATTTAGCTATTTTATTAAATTATTTTAATTTAAAAGAGCTGGCCCAATTTTGAGCTATTTTCGGACCAGACAAACCCAAATCCCTGGCCCAAAACCTAAAGCCCAATCCCAAGCGACCCTGCCCAGTCCAAAACCGACCCAGACCCCCCTTAAACAACAGTCGTTGATAAAAAATGATCAACGACTCACAACCTTCAACCCCCTTCTCTTATAACCCAATCCCTAAACCCTAGAGACCATTGTCTCTGCCTAGCCGCCCTCAAACGCTTCTCCCCCACCAAAAACCATAATCGCGACCTTCTGCAAATATTCTCCTAATCCCGACTCATTTACTTTCCATATCAGTGTTTTTTTGCTACTAGATGTTTCTCCATGGTATTTTTTAGTACTTGCCTAAACATGGCAAGTACTATCTCTCTGATTCTGACCGATCAATTCCAATATTTTTTTGAATCTGGGCCATATATTGTCTACATACGTTCAATACCATATTGTGTGAGTCCGATTTCATTTGGATTTCTGTTGATTTACACTTTCCCTAAAAAATAGGTTTCCTGGATTTCTCTCTTAAATCGATTTTGAATTGATTTGCATATTTTCTTTCCTTATTTGTTGTTTAATTTACTTTTTTTTCTTGTATGTTCATTCAAACTTAACTACTATATAAACCCCCATTTCTCCTCTTGGGACAGACTTTGAATCGATTTTTCTTCACTAAAAATTAGGTTTTTTGCTACTCTCTTGTTCTGTATTATGTATTGTCCGGCTGAAATCCAAGGCCATTAACACCTTATTACTCAACTTGTTCTTGGTGCGAGCATTTCCCTGAGTTCATCGAAGCTCTTGGGAACTTTGACGCATTGGGATTCTGGGTTTTTTGTGGAAGTTTATTCTTTACTTTCTTCGCTTAACCGGTGAGTTACTAGACTTTGTAATTTCATTCCTATGTATCTATGATTTGCATATATTTTCACTCCTAGAGTTCATAAGTTTAATATGTTTTCTGGGTTGTTTTGTGTGCAATTCTGTTTGCTTTCTTCAATTTTTTTGGGCCTCTTTAACTTTTAGCTTCTAGCATGCCTAAACTTGGTTCTATTAAGTTAGATATTTTCCAAGTCTGACTAGTCAATGTGTTAAGAATTACTACTGTTTGGGACCTGTACACTTGTCAGCATCTCTTAGTGTTTAATTTTTTCATAGGCTATCAATCTTGTTATTCGAATATGCTTTGCCTACATAATTCGTGATCTCTTTCGTTAGCTAGTCAATTGTGTTCAAAACCTGAATGTGTACACTCACTACATGGCACAAGTCCATTGCCCTATCCTATTCTGAATTTCTGTGGTGATAGCTTGCATATCTAACATGTTTTGATCTTGCTCTCTATTAGTGTGCCCTTTAGCATGTTTTAACTCTCTGATTCACCAGTAGTTGTAATCTGCTTTCATCATGTCTAAATGTTGTTCTACTACCTAATTAGTATGACTGTTTCATAACATTAGGACTTACACTTAGCATAATTTACACCTCTTCCTTTATTATGAGTCTGTGTATGCTACTTCCACCAATCCTGCAAACATGTTCTGCTAATGTGTGACTACTTATGCACTAGGTGTTGAACTTGTTCTTTTGAATCTTTGCTAAGTCTGTTTGATAATCTGCTCTATGTGCTCAACTTGATTATGTTTGTACGCCCTCAGATTTGCCTCTCAACCTTGGTTTACTATCCTTCACTTGCCCCCTGGGACCTCTTGAGTTCTCATTCATAGCCAGCTGAAAGCCAAGGATACCTAGGTTCTATCATTGACATCCCTAGTGTGAGTAGTGCTCAGGGTCCAATTGAGACCCTTGTGAACTCTGACACACTAGGGCTTAATCCTTAGTCATTCCTTAAATCTCAAACTACTCCTATTCATCCCACTCTATCCTGTTATCTGTTGTATTGGTTGATACTTTGCACTATGGTCAAATAAACTGACTTTGGGCTCCTCTATGGATTCTGGAGTCGTGTGTTGAATGTGGCTCCTTATTAGAGGCCTGGGTATGCTGTGTGAGAGCTATTGAAGGCCTAGAAAATGCTGGGTATTTCATTCTGAGCCTACTGTAGGCCTATTGTCGTTATTGTGTAACATTTGTATTTTACTCATTATTGGGTCTGTAATAACTTTTTGTATAAATGATTGGGGTGTTAGTAAAAAGGGGGAAAATGGGTAGAATTTAATATTTTCATGAAAAAATGGGTAGATAATATGCCTATAGGACTTGGTATATTTATTTGCTATATGTGTTGTTCAACTACTATGTACACTATAGAAACCATGCCATTAGAGGAAGCGCGCGCGCACACGCACACACACACACACTGTCTGTTAGCAAACATGAGTAGAAAATGCTACAATTACATTTATTGCTATGTGTTATTAGAAAACCTGCTTATAGGAATTAGTTGTCATTGATGTTTCTTTTAATTCTCACCTCCTAGTAGAAATCATGCCTATAGGATTCCAATTACTCTACTTGGCGTTATTCACCTAGAAAATATGCCTATAGTGTTAGGATGTGACAATAAAATAAGCTATAAAGTACTATGTGTTAGACATCCTGCCTATAGGAAATAATTGCTCGCTATAATTGGTTAATACTAGATGATGCCTATAGTGTTAGTCTGAATAATTTTGGGACTTCTCCAAGAATATTTTGTTACACCCAACTGCGTCGATAACTTAGGCATAACACATATAAGATTAGTAACTTAAACTTGCAATAACCAGCTTGTAATGCTTGAATAATTCTATCTATGAGTGATATCTTGCCTTTGAAACGACCTGCATGCTTTAACTCAAAAATCATCTAGAAAGCATGTCTATAGGTTTGAGATTCTGGATTTTGAAACTTCCTAATTGGCATATGTGTTTGCGTGCATTTGCTGCTTAAGTGTGGAGGTCAATGAGAGTCCTTAATTGCTTTTATGTGAAGTCTTTATATGTTTTGCTTGTTGCCTAGTTTTTTGCATTTTTGAGCAGCCTAGATAAGGTCTAGAACCATCCAAATAGAGGTCCAAAACCTCCTGGACCATAGGTGTGGGACGGTTAGTACACATGTAGGGCACACTTTAGAATTGAATTAGAGTGCTCTTATGTAAAAAACTTTAACATAGTAATTGGGTAGCAGGAGATGATAGTCTGTGCCCGCTGGATAATATGAGTAACACCCTATCCCAAGGGAGTTACAAAATATTATTTATGTTGCAAGGGGTAATCCTTTAGGCTATAAAACTTAGGATCCCCCCCCCCTTCCCTATCTTTCTCTCTAGTAGAAGTAAAACTATTGTACCTCTGCATTCGCATTATTAGCTCTGTAATAAAAATAATTAGACTTTTATATTCTCTTTTCTTACTTGATCACATATCCTAATCCACATAATTTATGTTCGTTCGAGACCCACAGTTGTGGACCTCGAGGAATGCCTAACTCCTCTCTTTGAGGTAACTTGAGCCCTTACCCGATCTTTGGTGGCGTTGACTAGTTAAACTAGAGTCATTTGCAAATTGGTGCCTTAACGCACCTTAAAAATCATTAAGTGGTGAGTCTCCTCTTTTATTACCTCCTTAAAAGAGTTGTCACATGTCGAAACCCGATTTCGCGAGAAAAAAGGGCGAGACAGCATGACGACTCTGCTGGGCAAATACTTAGGCTCTTACCATAGCAAACTTGGCTTATGTGGATCAGTCTTCTTTGTTATAAACACGCCTCCCTTTTCCATATTTATTTTCTACTACACGCACACCCCTCTCCCATTTCCTTTTACCTGTTTAATTTGTTGTTACATGTACATCCTCTCCCGTTTTCCTTTTACTTGTTTAATTCGTTGTTACACGCACATCCCTATCCCATTTTCCTTTTACTTGTTTAATTCGTTGTAATATATACATCCCTTCCATTCTCCACCTTCCTTTGCTTAAATTGGTTATAACATGCATATCCCTTTTTTCAATTCACCTTTATTTCCTCTAAACTGCTCTTCATTTTTTTAAAGATTGTTACGTCATGTCTCTCCCGCCCCTACTCCCTTGCTTGATTTATTAAATTCCCTATATTCCACGAATTAACTTCTTCTTTTGTTTTCTTTTTCATCTTTTATGTTTTTATCTTAATATTGTATTTATTGATTTTACATATTTACCATGCAAATACTTGACTACGTGTTACTATCTCTGCATAAAGCATGCTCCACATCATATTTCACTCGTTCCCAATTAATAACATAGCAGCACTTGATGAGTGTTCGCGCTCTTCCATTATTACCTTTTTAAATCGGAAAGGCTTATTTTTGGTAGACTAGTTGATCAACGGCGCAGTCAATGATCCCATGCCTTTCCCTTTCAAGTTGTCCACTTGAGAGTACCGGTCTAGACCACTCTAGAGACCTCACTCCAATATCAACTGTGCATGCATCGTGTCAGCCCTAGTATGGGTTAGAACGTTGTTCATGTGATAACCCACTAAGATAAGCCTTGTACAAAGTCCGATGGGATTTCCAGAATCCTAACGGACACCATAACGTTATGTGCATTACTTGGATAAAACATGTCGGTATGTTGATCATTAATGTATAAATGATCAAATTTGGAGGGGGAAAGAGCTAACTTTGTTTGTTTGCAGAAAATGAAGCACGAACTCCCCACGTTCGGCATGGTTCAAAACATCCCACCTTTGCTGCTTGATTTGTGGAAGAACCTCTCACCTAATGACAAGAATCATGTGAAAAAAGTCCTTGGTAATTTACCTTCCTTATTGGACATCCGGCCAAATAGGGCATTGATTAAGGCTGCCACTATGTTTTGGGATGAGAAAAGAGCTGTCTTCCATTTTGGTAACATAGAAATGACTCATCTCTTAGAGGAAATAGGAGGTTTCGCTAAGATTCCATGGGATAGTCGGGGTTTATTAGTGCTAGAAAATCGCACTCCCCACGGTTTTTTTAAAATGCTGGGTTTCAAAAAAATGATGAGTTACTCTGTCTGAAGATGTCATACATCCCATTTGAATTCCTTTATGAGAATTATGGGCATAGCAAGTCATATCGCCTTCATCATGATGAACTTTCCATCACTTCCTTGGGTTGGACGCACCGTCGAGTTTTTGTGTTCATTGTCTGCTTCTTAGGGTTGATGATATTTCCGATGAAAGAGTAAAGGATCCACACTCGCTTAGCCATGATTTCTAGGACTCTAATGTAAGGAATCGAGGGACAAACTTACACTATCATCCTCATGATCTTGGCCGAAATGTACCGTGCTCTAGATCGATGCAAGCAGGGGTATGGACACTTTGAGGGTTGTAATTTGTTACTGCAAGTTTTGTTATTAGAACATTTCCAGAGGAGACAATATCGCTAAGAGCTCTGCGACGACCATTGAATGACTACATAGCCTACCATCATCCAAAGAGAATGACATTTATCCTAGACATGTTTGCACAACCTGGAAGTGTTGTGAGATGAGTGCGTTTATTCAGCAATCTGACTGACGAAAAGGTACATTGGATGTTTGAATGGTTCCCTAGCAGTGAGTTCATCATCAGATCAAGAGAGATTACTCACCTAGTTGTAACGACCCGACCGGCCTTTGAGAATTTAAGATCCGTTCGGTGGCGTAAGGTCTTGAACAACTTCACATTGTGTATATCGACCAGTGTCCGTTGTTGGATTCAGTTACCAGATAATCCAGAGTCAAATTGGAAGGAAAATTTCAATTTTTGAAGCTTAAGTGATGAAAGTTGACCGGAGGTTTGACTTTTGAGTGAACAGCCTCAGAATGTGTTTTGGGTGATGTCAACAGCTTCGTATGATGATTTTGGACTTAGGCGTGCATCCAGAATTGGTTTTGGAGGTCCGTAGAGTAATTTGAGGTAATTCGGCGAAAGTTAGAATTTCAGCGATTTTGGCCGATAGGTAAAATTTTGATATCGGGCTCAGAATGGAATTCTGAGAGTGGCTGCAGGTCCTTTGTGTTATTTATGACTTGTCTGCAAAATTTGGCGTCATTCCGGGTTGAATTTATAGGTTTCGGCACGAGTTTTGACATTTGAAGATTTGAAAATTTATAAGTTTGATTTTTGTTTGATTCGTCATTTTGGTGCTGTTTTATTTGATTTGAAACCTTGAGCGACTTCGTGTTAGGTTATATTACTTGTTTGTTTGATAATATGGGGTCCCGGGGGCCTCGTGTGTGTTTCGGATAGACTTCGGGTCAATTTTCCCTCATTTTTCGCTGCTGATTCTGCCTTCTGATTTTCTTCTATGCGATCACATAGTAGTAGACGCGATCGCGTAGTGTTGCTCTGACCTGCCAAGTTTTTCTTAATCGTGTTCGCACAAGTTCGTTCACGATCGCGGAAGTCCACCTTCTTCTTCTGTCTGTTTTGGGCAGACAGTTTATATCTTCAAGATCGAGGGTTAAGCCATTTTTATCACATTTTGACTTCTAGAGCTCGGTTCTTAGCAATTCTTTGAGGTTTTTTCACACAAATCGAATGAGTAAATATTCTTCAACTAGAATTAAATATATTCCATGAAATTAGTCCTTGTTTTTATCATTTAATTTGTGTGAGTTGAGGAAAATGTGGGTTTTGAAAGAAATTTTCTAAATTGAAAAATCACGATTTAAGGGAAAAAATGATATCGGAATTTGATAAATTTTGTATGGTTGAACTCATATTGGAATGGGTAATCGGATTTTGTAAAAATTTTTGGGTTTCGTGGTGTGGGCAGGCCCGGAGGTTGACTTTTGGGTCGATTTTTATATTTTTGTAAAGATTGAAACTTTATTATCCGGGATAGTTTCTTACAAGTTTTATGTGTAATTTGAAGTTGTTTTGGTTGATTTTGAGACGTCCGGAGGTCTTTTCACCCGAGAAGTTCATTTTTAGAGTATCAGGTTGTCGCCGTCGAGGTAAGTATCTTGCCTAACCTTGTGTGAGGGAATTACCCCTTAGGATTTAAGTCTTCTATGTTGATTGTAGTCAGTGTACGCGAGGTGACGAGTGCGTACTCGGACTTATTTGTAATACGTTGGATTTTTAGGATTCTTATGACCTTATATTTCCTATGTATGAAGTTATAATTGTTATGACCGAGTTTCTGGCTGCTAGTCTCATCTTTTCCTGCTTGAGTTAGATTTTCTTGCTTCTAGTTTCCTTTGTCGTTTATTTGATCTTAATTGGCTTAACTGAATATTCTACCTCTTCTACCATCTTGCTATATTTCCCATCATAAACTTCCTGCTTAACTAGAATTAGTATAACCTCATCCTATAATTGTTTAGCCGTAACTGGAATATCTATACGTTGGTGTCAAGCATACCCGTGAGTCGTATACTGTGATTTATATGATTTTCTCTTGAGTGATAATTAGTTTTAGTTTTATAATCATCCGTGTTGATGATATCTCCTTGGCATGTCCTATTATTAAGCATTGTTTAAGCTGAGTTTTATTCCGTGAAGCTAATTGTTTAAGCGAGATTGGTTATAGTTGTTTTCCCTTGCTGGGATTATTTGGTTTCTTCTTGTTATGAACTTGAATATTGATAATCGTTGCTATATTTGCTTTGTTTTCCCCTCTCTACACTGTTTCTCTTGTGCTTGGCATTTTCTTCAGTGGCTACTTCTTATGAGTGAGTTTTACCATTCTTGTGATTCAAGTTCTTGTATTGAATTGCGCATCGCATTTGACATTTCTGTCTTTTGTTGCTTTTTTGCTTGTTGTGGCAATGTATGATGTTTCTGTCGTGTTCTGGTTGCTCTCTCTGTTGGCTGCATTGCATATTTAAATTGGGACTACCGACGTATTCCAGGAACTTTCCCCCTGTACTGCATGACTAAATTCTGAGCTAAGGGACAGAATCCCGGTTGTTTTATATTGAAGGAAAACTATGTTTGAAGGACAATTATTGAAAAGTAAAGTTGAAAGGCATTTACCTTGAACGAAACTATGTTTGCAAATCGTTTTATCTTGGAGGAAATTATGTTTGAAAAACATTTACTAGAAAGGTACATTTGAAAGGCTTTTATTGAAAGGAATTTCGTTTTGTAAAGTATATTTATGTATCTTTGGAGGAAGTATATTTCAAAGGAAATTTTCACACTAAAATGATTATATTTTTAAAAAGCTTTCAATATAAACTTGCGGGTGAAAAGTTTTACTCGAGGATTTGACCAATTTATTGGGTTTTATTAGCTAAGGCCTGATGTGGGCAAACTAATGCAGTGTTGAGTTACTAGTGTTCCTTTTGTGTTGTGGTTTCCGGTTTGTCTTGTATTCCTGTCCATTTTTCTGTGTATTATTATGATGTTCCGTTGTTGTTTGTTGTACTTCCTTCCGCATTGTAGTTGTTCTATTATTTAATATCTTGTGTAGTTTTTAGATAGATGTCATATGTTGTCATTTTATACATATATATACATGTTTAATTATTAGACCATCGAGTGTCTTGAATCTTCCTCGTCACTACTTCACCGAGGTTAGTCTTGATACTTACTGCACACCGCTGTGGTGTGCTCATACTACTCTTCTGCGCATTTTGTGTAGATCCTAGGTTTTTGCATAGCCGGGCGTTTGATTGTTAGCAGTGCGGTTGCTGTTGTGGAGACTCAGGGTAAAACCGCTTTAGCGTTCACGGTTTCAGAGTCACCTTCTTATACTCTTGTTCATACACTGTTGTATTTATTCCGGACAGTGGTAATTAGAGATTTTAGTGTAGATTCCTTAAAGCTTATGACTTGTACTCGCCAGTTTTGGGAAGGTGTGCAATGTATAGCGATTTATTTCAAAAAGCATTTAAATTTTTTTAATATTATGTTTCATGTTCATTTAATATTAGGCTTACCTAAACCTTAAGACTAGGTGACGTAACAATACCCAACGGAGCGAAATTTGAGTCGTGATAGGTTGTATCATAGCTCTAGGTTCATAGGTGATATGAGTCATAAGCGAGTTTGGTAGAGTCTTGAGGATCGGTATGGAGATGTCTGCACTTATCTTCGAGAGGCTATGGGACTATTAGGACAATTTCACTTCCTTCATTCCTATCATGAGAGTTCATTGACCTTGAAGTTAGAAATTGCCGTTCCATTCTCTCGCTGATGGTGAGGACACGATATGCCGCTCCTGATAATATTACCTCCGGGGTAGAGGTCGCTAGGGGCAGAGGCAGAGGTCGACAAGAAGCACGTGCCTCAGTTAGGGCACCTACCAGAGCAGCCGTTGAAAATTCGCCAGTAGTTCCAGTATGGGGATAGGTACTGAAGGTGCCTTTTGTTACGCCTGGACTTCAAGAGACCTGGGCACAGTTTTTTAGTATATTGTACATTGACTCAGGCGGGAATGACTCTATTGCACCGGCTACTCCACATATCAGGGGAGGAGTTCAGACTCCCGCCGTCTACACTCCAGAGCAGCGAGATCATGTTGGTCAGGTTCGAGGTGTCATGGCAGCACAACGTGTGGTTTCAGTTCAGCCGTAGTTAGGGCAGTAGCATCAGAGGAAGAACAACTTAAACTTGAGAGGTGCAGAGAGTACCATCTTCCAATCTTCTAGTGGATGGGTGACAGATGATGCCCAGGTTTTCTTGGAGGAGTGTCACTGCATTCTTCGTACTATGGGTATTATGGAGACGAGCGAGATTGCTTTTGTCACGTCTCAGTTCGGAGAAGTGGTTTGTCAGTGGTGTCGGGCATATGAGTTGGGGTAGCCCGACAGAGTCAGCTTCCTTACACGGGGTCAGTTTTCAGAGATGTTCTTGAGGGAGTTTGCACCGCAGTCCCTCCGAGAGGCAAGGAGCACGGAGTTTGAGCAGTTGCGTCAGAGCACTATGTCAGTATTAGAGTATGCCATCAAATTCAGTGAGTTGGCCAGGTATGAACCTCCCTTGGTTGCTTCAGTTAGCAGGCGAGTCTGTAGGTTCATTGAAGGGTTCAGGCATGATATTCGGTTCAGCATGACTCGAGAGTTGGAGTCAGATGTTTCGTTTCAGCAGGTGGTAGGGATCGCTCGTCGGTTATGGGGCATGTGGGGCCGCGAGCGAGAGGACAGACGAGTTCAGGAGATATAGTACAGGGAGGCCTCATAGGCCGGGGAGATCTACTGGTCCTTATTATGGAGACAAGGTACGACACAGTAGCGGCTTTATGGGTCAGCCATTTCAGTTTGCATCACTAGCTTCGCATAGGGTTTCAGGTACTCATGGGTCTCAGAGTACTCGTGTGCAGTTGCCACAGCCACGTTAACAGAGAGGTTGTGTTGAGTGTGGGGGTACCGGTCACAGGGTGAGAGGTTATCCCAGGATCCAGGCAGGTGTGTCACAGCAGGGTATTCAGGTGAGTAGAGGGTGGCAAGAGGGGGAGGCCCGACCCGTTGATGTGTTTCATATAGTAGGCTGAAGGCCGTTGTTCTAGATGTTACCATACATGCATGTTTTGATCTATTGCAGAGGTGCACCATTTATATTTCACTATAGTTATGTTGGTCGGGACGATTTTCCCTTATTTGTTGCTTCATTTATGAGTGAGTTTCATGCTTTGCACTTTGTGTTCATGTTTTCTCATGCTTGGAGATTTTATGAGCAGTAGCCCATGTCTATCGTTGTTTATATTCATCATTGATAGTGGTGGGATCAGAAGTGAGTCCTTGTTGTTCATCATGGTAATATTTATGCAATTTTCCTAAGTATTTTGGTTACGGGCTGTGAATTGATACTCCATCGAGATGTGAGTTAGGTGAGAGTTATGATTTTATTAGCTAAGACGATTCAGTGCGAGATTTCAATTGGTATGATATATATTTGGTATGTGACCTAGAGTTGGGGCGAGACCTTCGTGATATTTTGTTTCGATATGTTTGGACCGGGCTGAGTACACCGGTGGAAGTTATATCAGGATGGGATCCTTATGATTGTTCATTTGATTTAACTCCTTCCTTGTTATTTTTTTATGTAGGTTAGTATTGATAGAGCTATTGTGCCTGTCGGTCTTGTTTGATAGTTTCCTTATGTGTTTTCTTTTCATATTCAGTCATTTTCGTTATGTGTTCCCTGAGTCCCAGCTTACGGGATGTGTGCCCAGTGGTATTATTTATGGTTTGGTGATTCGGATGTCTAATAATGAAGTCTTCATGTTTATTGCATCATTATCAGTATTATGGGGCTTGGAAACAGAGTTTTTTCCAGATATGAGGCAAATCGCCCGTGCTGGATTTATTTCACGCAGCTATTGTGATCCAAAGTGTTATTATGAGCCTATGTGTGGTGTGCTATATTGTGTGGTCATGACTTGTGGGTGTAGTCATAAGTTGATGCAGCTGGTTGAGGTTTATGTCGGATATGGATTTAGAATCGGGTCTTTTGGAAATGAGTAGAAGGTGAGAAATTGAGGTATGAGGCTTCTCGGTGGTGATAGGAAGGATAAATTACAGTTTTGATGCCATCATCATGCTTATGTAGGTTGGGGTGACGTGGGATTACCTGTGGGTGTGTGTTGGAAGTGCGCATTCAGTGACTCGATGAGTTCGAGGTGAATCTTGGCACGTTCGAGGACGAACGTTTGTCTTAAGAGGGGGAGAATGTAACGACCCGACCGGTCGTTTTGAGAATTTAAGCTCCGTTCAGTGGCGTAAGGTCTTGAACAACTTCACATTGTGTATATCGACCTGCGTGCGTGGTTGGATTCAGTTACCGGATAATCCGAAGTCGAATTGGAAGGAAAATTTCAATTTTTGAAACTTAAGTGATGAAAGTTGACCGGAGGTTTGACTTTTGAGTGAACGGACTCCGAATGAGTTTTGGGTGATGTCAACAGCTTCGTATGATAATTTTGGACTTAGGTGCGCATCCGAAATTGGTTTTGGAGGTCCGTAGAGTATTTTGAGGTAATTCGGCGAAAGTTAGAATTTCGGCGATTTCGGCCGATAGGTGAAATTTTGATATAGGGCTCGGAATGGAATTTCGAGAGTGGCTGTAGGTCTGTTGTGTTATTTATGACTTGTCTGCAAAATTTGGCATCATTCCGGGTTGAATTGATAGGTTTCAGCACGAATTTTGATATTTGAAGATTTGAAAATTTATATGTTTGATTTTGGTTTGATTCATCGTTTTGGTGTTGTTTGATGAGATTTGAAACCTCGAGCGAGTCTGTGTTAGGTTATATGACTTGTTTGTGTGATTAGAAGGGGTCCCGGGGGCCTCGGGTGTGTTTCGGATAGGCTTCAGATCAATTTTCCCTCATTTTTCACTACTAATTCCGCCTTCTGGTTTTCTTCTATGTGATGGCATAGTAGTAGACACGATCGCATAGTGTTGCTCTGACACACACAGTTTTTCTTAATCGTGTTTGGATAGGTTCGTTCGCGATCGTGGAAGTCCACCTTCTTCTTCTTCGCGTTCGCCTCCCTCAGAATGCGTACGCATAGTGATCCCATGTTGTGCACCAAATTAATTCTTCTACACGATCGCATTCCCTGCTTCACGATCACGTAGTGTGGCGTTGGGGAGCAGATAATTTTCTTATATGTGATCGCACAAATTCCTTCGCGATCGCATAGAACCTTTTTGTCTAGTGACATTTTTCCTCTATGCGATCGCATGTAATCTCTCGCGATCGCGATGCTTTAAATCTGGGCAGACAGTTTATATCTTCAAAATCGAGGGCTAAGCCATTTTTATCACATTTTGACTTCTAGAGCTCGGTTCTTGGCGATTCTTTGAGGTTTTTTCACAAAACTCGAATGGGTAAGTGTTCTTCAACTAGAATTAAATATATTCCATGAATTAGTCCTTTTTTTATCATTTAATTTGTGTTTTGAATTGAGGAAAATGTGGGTTTTGAAAGAAATTTTCTAAATTAAAAAATCATGATTTGAGGGACCAAATGATATCGGAATTTGATAAATTTTGTATGGTTGAACTCGTATTGGAATGGGTAATCGGATTATGTAAAGTTTGCCGGGTTCCGAGGTGCGGGTCTGGAGGTCAACTTTTGGGTCGATTTTTATTTTTTTGTAAATATTGAAACTTCATTATCCGGAATAGTTTCTTACAAGATTTATGTGTATTTTGAAGTTGTTTTGGATGATTTTGAGCCGTTCTGAGGTCTTTTTGCCCGAGAATTTCATTTTAGAGTATCGGGTTGTCGCCGTCGAGTTAAGTATCTTGCCTAACCTTGTGTGAGGGAATTATAGGATTTGAGTCTTCAATGTTGATTGTAGTTAGTGTACGCAAGGTGACGAGTGCGTACTCGGACTTATTTGTAATAGGTTGGCCTTTTAGGATTTTTATGACCTTATATTTCCTGTGTATGAAGTTATAACTGTGATGACCAAGTTTCTGGTTGCTATTCTCATCTCTTCCTGCTTGAGTTAGATGTTCTTGCCTCTACTTTTCTTTATAATTTATTTGATCTTAATTGGCTTAACTGAATATTCTACCTCTTCTACCATCAGGCTATATTTCCCTTCATAAACTGCCTGCTTAACTAGAATTAGTATAACGTCATCCTATAATTGTTTGGCCGTAATTGGAATATATATACGTTGGTGTCAAGCATACCCGTGAGTCCTATACTGTGACTTATATGATTTTCTCTTGGGTGCTACTTAGGTTTAGTTTGATAATCATCCTTGTTGATGATATCTCCTTGGTGTGGCATGTTACTGAGTAATGTTCAAGCTGAGTTTTATTCCGTGAAGCTAATTGTTTAAGTGAGATTAGTTATAAATGTTTTCCCTTGCCGGGATGATTTGGTTTCTTCTTGTTGTGAACTTGAATATTGAGAATCGTTGCTATATTTGCTTTGTTTTCCCCTCGTTACAATGTTTCTCTTGTGCTTGGCTTTCCTTCAGTGGCTACTTCTTATGAGTGAGTTTTACCATTCTTGTGATTTAAGTTCTTGTATTGAATTGCTCTTCGCATTTGGCATTTCTGTCTTTTGTTGCTTTTGTGATTATTGTGGCAATGTACGATGTTTATGTCGTGTTCTGGTTTCTCTCTCTGTTGGCTGCATTGCATATTCAAATTGGGAATACGGATGTATTCCGGGGGCTTTCCCTCCTATACTGCATTGCATATTTAAATTGGAACTACGGACGTATTCCAGGAGCTTTCCCCCTATACTGCATTGCATATTTAAATTGGGACTACGGACGTATTCCGGGACCTTTCCCTCTGTACAACATTGCATATTTAAATTGGGACTACGGATGTATTCCAGGAGCTTTCCCCTGTACTGCATTGCATATCTAAATTGGAACTATAGACGTATTCCGGGAGCTTTCCCCCTATACTAATGCATATTTAAATTGGGACTACGGACGTATTCCGGGAGCTTTCCCCCTTTATTGCATGAAGAAATTCTGAGCTATGGGACGGAATCCCGGTTGTTTTATATTGAAGGAAAACTATGTTTGAAGGACAATTTCATAATAGAAAGGTACATTTGAAAGACTTTTATTGAACGGAATCCGTTTGAAGATTTCATTTTGTAAAATATATTTATGTATCTTTGGAGGAAGTATATTTCAAAGGAAATTTTCACAATGAAATGATTATATTTTTTAAAAGCTTTCAATATAAACTTGCGGCTGAAAAGTTTCACTCGAGGATTTGACCAATTTATTGGGTTTTATTGGCTAAGGCCTGATGTGGACAAACTTATGCAGTGTTGAGTTACTAGTGTTCCTTTTGTGTTGCGGTTTCCGGTTTGGCTTATATTCCTGTCCATTTTTCTGTGTATTATTATACTGTTCCGTTGTTGTTTGTTGTACTTTCTTCCGCATTGTAGTTGTTCTATTATTACTATCTTTTGTAGTCATTAGATAGATGTCATATTCTGTCATTTTATACATATATACCTGTTTAATTATTATACCAGCGAGTGTCTTGACTAGACCTCGTCACTACTTCACCGAGGTTAGTCTTGATACTTACTGGGCACCGCTATGGTGTGCTCATACTACTCTTCTGCGCATTTTGTGCAGATTCCAGGATTTTGCATAGCCGGCCGTTTGATTGTTAGCAGCACGGTTGCTGTTGTGGAGAATCAGGGTAAAACCGCTTCAGCGTTCACGATTTCGGAGTCACCTTCTTATACTCTTGTTCATACACTGTTGTATTCATTTCGGACAGTGGTAATTAGAGATTTTAGTGTAAATTCCTTAAAGCTTATGACTTGTACTCGCCGGATTTTGGGAAGGTGTGCAATGTCAAGCGATTTATTTCAAAAATCATTTAAAAGTTTTAATATTATGTTTCATGTTCATTTAATATTAGGCTTACCTAGCCCTTAAGACTAGGTGCCTTCAAAATACCCAACGGAGGGAAATTTGCGATTAGTGCTGATTGGGTTAAGGGAAATCTATCCTTATGTTCCTGTAAGGGTAATGAGGCAAGCCAGAAGAAAACAGGTTATACCTCGGGTTTCCAACATGATCCAGTACAAGGCAGACTTTAAAAGGGAGCATTATTCCATTCAAATTCGAGGCACAACATATGTGGAATCAAAAGGTCATTGTGGAGAAAGATACTATCGAGCCAGACAGGTATCATGTCGGCCATGTCTACTTCTACTCATCATGGTTGGTAGATGATATAAGGGGGGATGTCAAGCCGGGAATTAATCTACAAAATAGGGTTATAGATGACGCTGCTGAAGCGCAAGTCAAGTATAGGATGTTGCACAAGAGGGTCTTCGAGTCCGAAGCTAGGCATTTGGAACAACACAAGGTGGATGTGGAAGCAATCAATGAATGGAGAGAAATTGCTACTAAATCAACAGAGAGATTGGAATATTTGGAACCAAGGTTAATGGAACTTGAGGGAAAGATGAGAAAGAGAATCTCGGATTATCAGAACGCAGAAGGCAATAAAGGAGGTCATCTAGCAAAGGCTTACCTACTGTTGGATATGCGCGACCCGGGAACTTGATTGACAGATCCAAGAAGGCCAAGCATGAAGAAGGTCCTTCTGGGGCCAAGTAGATTAGGAAACAACGTCTTTACTGCTTTCTATATTCGTTTTAGATTTTTGATTGTGATAAGGCAAATGCCATTAGTGACTGTCTCATTATTGTCATTTTAGTAAAGATTTGATTCATTTTCGCATTAATGAAATGATGCAATTACTGGCATCAATTTTCTCCAAGTCTATGTGTCGCTTAGGCCTACCTTGGGCACAATGAGGTCCCTTAAATTAGGACGTGATTCTGCAACACATGTTCAATATCACGAACATTTTTTTAGTACTCCTTACTGACTTGGTTACCTTTCTGTTTTTCTGTTCTTTTGTTTATTCCCATTCCCCAAGGTTGGTTCGTGCATACTGGCATTGTCAGCATATCACACCAGATCCAGATGTCCTCCACCTCCTCCTCCACCAAGTGATCCCAAGAACAAAGGGAAACCGAAGATGGATGGTATGAGTGGTATCAGAAAAGACAATGCTACTCACGCAAAGAAGATTGAAACTTCATGTAAAGACCCGTAAAATTTCAAGTCTAAAAACAATTCCCGAATGGGTTCCAATGTGGTTATAACTATAGAAATTCTTAAACGAACCCTTGTGGAGTAAAAAGTACCCCGGGACTTAAAAGATAAAATTTTCCTGAATTGTGTAGATGTGCGGTCCACTATGCGATCGCAGATCAGGTATGCGGACCGCATAGTGGTCGCATACCTGGGCAGTCCGGTTCCCATTTTGGCCCATTTGAGGGCCATTTATGCGACAGGAATGCAGACCGCATAGTAGGAATGCGATCACATTCCTGACCGTATTTTCTGCTTCGGGGCTTTTAGTTTCTAATTTTTATACCCGACCCCAGCTTAATAAAACACTTACCCCCTTTCATTTTAACGGGTATCTGAACAAAATAGAGAGAAGGGAGAGTGAGTTTAGTGAGAGAAAGTTTTCTTCTTCATCAAATTGGTCCATCATCTCTACTCAGGCCCGGAAATTATCGAGTAATCTTCATCTTCTTCACCATAAGAGGTACGTCCCTACCCCATTTCCATTCAATTCTCAGGTTTTGGTTAAAAATGGAACACACATGAATGGTTCTTGAAGATAAAAGCTAAGACTTGCATGCATGTTCATGACTTGTCCTAATCTAGCAAAGGGGTGTAAGTTAGATTAACATTCCACTAAAAAGGGGATTAATTAATCAAAGGGATCACATAGTGTTTGATAAAATGCCCAAATGAGTTCATGATTTCTAGTTCTAAGTCTAAACATGGCATCTTGTAAATTAGATTTGAGGCGATAGAAGGTCTGGGGGGTTGAGAATAGATATTAATGGGGAATTTCGACTCGAGGCATGTATGGCTAACTTTAATCTTCGTAGAGTCACCTTGTTGGTGTCCGAGCATTTGGTATGAGTTTCTGGCTTATGCATATGTGAATCGATTGTTCTAATGTGTTGAGGCGTAATATTATGTTCTTTGATTGTCCTAGTCGATTACCATGCCACCATGATGTATGATATTGTGAAAAGGTGATTCTTTGTGCTTATTCTATCATGTGCAAAGCTCGTTAAATGTTGAATACACCGGTATGATAGGATGTGCTGCAAAACGAAAGAATTGATAACGAATCAAATTGTTGAATATATCTAAGTGCTAAATGATGTGTAACAAGTAATGGAAAGGAAATGTGGATTTATCTAATTGAAATATATGTTGATGGTATGCCGTATATGACTCACTGTTTGGTAAAGATCACTGCTGCCTTGATTCCACATGGTTATTTGGTTGTTACGAATGTATATTCTTGATGATGAAAATCCTTGTGATTGAATTGATTGGTTGATATTGCTATCAAATATGATTGAAAGGTGGGATTGGGGTGCACGCCGCAACAAAAGATATAAGGGTGGAATGTGAATTGTACGGTGGGATCGGGTTGCACGCCGCAATATAAGAAATAAGGGTGAAATGTGAATCATACGGTGGGATAGGGTTGCACGCCGCAACAGAAGAAATAAGGGTTGAATGCGAGTTGTCCGGTGGGATCGGGTTGTGCGCCGCAACAGGAGAATGATTGAAATAAGAAACTGTGGAACTCTCATTTATGTTTTCTGTATCTCTGTGCAGAATTTGTTTGGTTTCTTTGAATGTCTCCTATCTGTGTATTGTTTGATTTTACTTAGAGTAAAGCTTGTTCATACATAATACTATTTCATGGTACTAACATCCCTTTTGCCGAGGGCGCTACATCTTTTATATGGATGTAGGTGGTTCTATAGCAGGTAGCTCGGTCCGCCGATAATGGTGCCTTCCTTTCATCTCCTCAGCAGTTATGATGAGCCCCACTTCCTTTCGGGGTTGTGCATGGTCTATGCCATATTCATTTGTATATTTTGTTCTGTTAAGGTATAGTCAGGGCCTTATTTCCGGCAAGTTTATATACTCTTCCCCGTATCTTTAGAGGCTCCGTAGACATTATGTGGGTTGTATATATGTATTTGGGGTAGTTGTCGTACTCGTTTGTAATCACAATCCCGTATCGGAGTAATTTAAGAATGTATGTTTTGGGAAGATTAAATGTTGAAAATGTTAAAAAGAGATTTGACTTATTTTGTAAACGCATGCTTTGATTATATTTTGTTGTTTCACTTATAAATGTACATAATGAACACGGGGAAATGCGTTGGGTAGGATAGGCAATCCAGGTCCGCTTGACCAGGTTCATTCGGTTAGGCGCCGGTCTCGTCCCTCAATTTTGGGGCGTCACAAAGCATTATATCAGAACCTTAGGTTTTAAAAGTCTCCTAGGATGTCTCGGAGTCATGTCTAATAGAGCCCTTCTTATCGGCGTGTTGTTGACCACATCTATAATAAGGGGGCTGCATGGACATTTAGGAAAGTACCCTTTTATTGCTATTCTATATCGTGCGATGTGGTGAAAGGTGAAGTTGTCTACCTCTAACTCATGCGTTGTTCCAATTTTAAGTAAATGGCACCTAAGAAGAGAGATCGACTCGGCCTAGAGGCCAATGCCACCCCAGGAGTGGTCACAAATTCTCCAGCTGATGGTGCGGGTGAGAATGATTCCCCGGCCACAACTCAGCATGACTCCTCCACTCCAGGCCAGACCACCTATTCCTATTCCTACTCCAGCAGAGGGTGCTGAAATCCCTCCCGCTGATATTCCTGACCCACCTCCAGCTCCAGCTTTCGGTCCCAGTATTTCTGATGGGGACCTCAGGGGAGCTATCCAGATCTTGACCCAGTTAGTGGCCTCTCATACCCAAAGATCAAATGTTGCCCCTACGTCCTCTAGCAAGCCAGGGGATTCTTCAGGTTCCATAGTCAACCAGTTTTTGCGGTTAGCCCCTCCAGAGTTCACAAGCACCGACCTAGAGGCTGATCCTCAGGAGTTCATTAATGAGATGCATAAGACCCTCCGAGTTATGAGGGCTACTGAGACAGAAGGGGTTGAGTTGGTTTTTATCGTCTGAAGGGAGTGGCACATTCGTGGATCGAGATCTGGGAGAGTTCTCATGGAGAGGGGAGCCCTCCGGCGAGGTGGGATGAGTTTTTGGATGCCTTTATGGGTCATTTCTTGCCTGTCGAGATTATGGAAGCCCGTGCTACAGAGTTTGAGGTCCTTAAGCAGGGAAACATGAGTGTGTGGGAGTATCATATGGAGTTCGTGCGCTTGTCCAAATATGTTGTTCACATGGTGTCTACTATGGAGGCTAGAGTTTGTCGGTTTGTTCAGGGCCTTGGCCCCTTGGTTATTAATGAAGCTGCTACAGCTGCTCTGCATTTAGATATGAACTACGGGAAGATTGTGGAAGTTGCCCAGGCTACGAATGCTCGGAAATTAAAGATAAGAATGGAGAAGGGGAGTAGTAGTAGTAGGGCCCGGTCAGCGGGCAACCCTGGGAGTTCAGTTGGAAGAGGGAGATCAGCCCTTGGGAGAGGGTCATCAGGGCCATCTCAGTCCTATGCTCAGTCCTCAGCCAGTGCGTCGCCATCAGGGCACAGTTATCAGCAGGGAGGCCGCGTTGGACCAGGTTCAAATAGCAGGAGGTTCCATCAGTCGGTTCGTTCAGGTGGGAGGTTCCAGCAGCAGCGGAGGGCCCCATGCCCTAATTGCGGGAGGTTTCATTCTGAGCCCTGTTACTTGGACATACCGGTATGTTATAGGTATGGAGTGAGAGTCCATGTTCAGCGAGACTGTCGTGCACCCAGTCAGGGCACGGGTATGGGTACTGCTCAGCCCTCCAGTTCTTCAGCCGCTACAACTTCAACACGCTCTCCATCCCACGGCCCTCCAGTAGGGCACGATGCAGCTAGGGGTGGAGCACGGAGTCAAGGGGGACCCAGTCGGTTCTATGCTTTGAGTGGTCGCCAGAGTGCGGAGGCTTCTCCAGATGTTGTCATAGGTATTTTAACTGTTTAGTCACATGATATTTATGCTCTTATTGATCCCGGGCCTTCTTTGTCATATGTTACTCCATTTATTGCTTCAATTTTTGGGATAGAACTTGAAGAACTTCACGAGCCATTCTCTGTGTCGACTCCGGTTGCTGATTCTATTACAGCCGTGTGAGTCTATAGGAATTGTGTTGTCACGGTGCGTGATCAGGATAACACGGCCGATCTTATTGAGTTAGAAATGGTAGAATTTGATGTAATTATGGGGATGGATTGGCTATATTCATGCTTTGCTAAACTCGACTGCCGAACCAGAATTATGAGGCTCGAGTTTCCTAATAATCCAGTTATCGAGTGGGAGAGGAATAATGTTGTGCCAAGAGGTAGGTTTATTTCCTACCTTAAGGCCTCAAAGATGATCAAAAAAGGGTGCATCTACCATTTGGTCCGGGTTGCGGACATCACTTCAGAGGTGCCTGCTCCCGAATCTGTGCCTGTTGTGAATGAATTTCTTGAAGTATTGTCGGACGAGCTTCATGGCATTCCACCAGATAGAGAGATCGATTTCGGGATTGATGTATTTCCAGATACGCAGACAATATCTATTCCACCCTACCGAATGGCGCCAGCAAAATTGAGAGAGTTAAAAGAACAATTGAAAGATCTATTAGAAAAGTGTTTCATTCGGCTAAGTGTGTCGCCTTGGGGCGCACCGGTTCTTTTTGTCAGAAAGAAAGACGGATCGCTTCGGATGTGTATTGATTATCGACAGCTCAACAAGGACACCATAAAAAACAAATACCCATTGCCTCAGATAGATGATTTGTTCGACCAGTTGCAAGGTGCTAAGTTCTTCTCAAAGATTGATTTGCGGTCCGGATATCACCAGTTAATGATCAGGGAGCAGGATATTCCTAAGACCACCTTCAGGACTCGATATGGGCACTTTGAATTTCTAGTAATGTCTTTTGGACTAACCAACGCCCCAGCAGCTTTTATGGATCTTATGAATAGAGTTTTTAAATCGTTTCTTGACTCCTTTGTGATTGTCTTCATTGACGATATTCTTGTTTATTCGTGAAGTCAGGAAAATCATGCTAATCACCTCATGGCAGTTATGAAGAATATTCATCAGCACCAGTTGTATGCAACGTTTTCAAAATGTGACTTTTGGCTAGAATCAGTCACCTTTTTGGGCCATGTTGTTTCCAGGGAAGGGATTCGGGTTGATCCCCAAAAGATTGCAGCGGTAAAGGATTGTCCTAGACCAACGACCCCGACAGAGATTCGCAGTTTCTTGGGTTTGGCTGGATATTATCGGAGGTTCGTGGAGGGATTATCTACCCTCGCATCCCCATTGACTAAGATGGCGCAGAAAGCGGTTAAGTTTCAGTGGTCCGATGCTTGCGAAAAGAGTTTTCAAGATTGACTTCGGCGCTAGTATTGACCTTGCCAGAAGGTTCAGAAGGGTTTGTGGTGTATTGTGATGCTTCAAGGGTTGGTTTGGGATGTGAATTGATGCAATGTGGTAAGGTAATAGCATATGCTTCTAGGCAGCTCAAGAATCACGAGAAAAATTACCCGACGCATGATTTGGAGCTCGCGGCGGTTGTGTTTGCATTGAAGATCTGGCGGCATTATCTTTATGGGGTTCATGTGGACATGTTCACAGACCATAAGAGTCTTCAGTATTTATTCAAACAGAAGGGGTTGAACTTATGGCAACAAAGGTGGTTAGAATTGCTCAAAGATTATGATATGAATATTTTATACCATCCAGGAAAGGCGAATGTGGTAGCCGACGCTCTTAGTCGGAAATCCATGGGTAGCTTGGCTCAGTTGGAAGCAAGTCAGAGGCCTTTGGCTCGGGAGGTCTATCAAGTGGCCAGTCTGGGTTATGTCTTTCGGCCTCAGATGAAGGGAATGTCGTGGTGCGTAATGGAGCGGAATCTTCGCTTGTAGCGGAAGTCAAGGGAAAGCAATTCAGGGATCCAGCTTTGGCATAGTTGAGAGAAGCAATTCTGAATCACAAGACTACAACATTTTCACTCGGCAATGATGATGGTGTTTTGCGGTGCCAAAGGAGGCTATGTGTTCCGGATGTGATCTTCGGGAGAGAGTTATGGAAGAGGCTCACAATTCCAGGTATTCCGTACGCCCAGGTTCTATGAAGATGTATCACGATCTCAAGGATATTTATTGGTGGAATAGTATGAAAAGGAGATTGGCGGACTTTGTGGCTAGGTGTCAAAATTGTCAGCAAGTGAAGGCCGAGCATCAGAGGAACGCTGGGTTGGAACAGCTTATGGAAATACCGACATGGAAATGGGAAATGATCAATATGGACTTTGTGGTGGGGTT